>CAUYQU010069252.1:0-27134 GCA_963574635.1 Cheracebus regulus
GGAGATAGCATGGGGAGAAATGCCAGATATAGGTGAAGGGGAGGAAGGCAACAAATTACACTGCCACGTGTGTACCTATGCAACAATATTGTATGTTCTTCACATGTACCCCAAAACCTAAAGTGCAATAAAAAAAAAGAAAAAAAGAAAAGCCTCCCCAAAACTTAGTGGATTAAAGCAATAATTATTTGTTAGGTTTATGATTACATGGTTTGAAAATTTGAGTTACACTCAGTTAAGTGGTTTTCCTGCTGGTCTCATCTGGACTCACTCATATAATTGTAGTCATCTGGTGAGTTTACTAGGGACAAATTGATCTAAGATGACCTCACGCCCATGCCTGGCAGTTGGTGCTAGCTGTCAGTTGGTGCTAGCTGTCAGTTGGTGCGGGACTGTTGGCTGCAGTCAAAAGGGTCACAGTGCCACCTATCTCCAGCAGCCTAAGCCTATGGATTTATTCGCATGATGGAGGTGTCAGTCTTCTTGGACTGGCAAGAGAGAGTAAGCCCTAATGCACAAATATGTTTCCAGCTTCTGCCTGTATGGCATTTGCTATTATACCGTTGGCCAAAGCAGGTTGTATCTCCATGCCAGATTTAGAATACACAAGGGCATGGATATAGAAAGTGTGAACAAAATGGGGTGTGTTACAGCAATAATCTACTCTACCTGGCACAGTTCTTGACACAACCAGGCACTCAGTAATATCAGTTTAATAATTAAGTAATGATGATTTGTTTACCATATTCTTAATCAATTATGGGCACTTAAAGTCTTCCAAACTACTATTGAAGCCTGATTAGTATACTGACTTCTAGCACACTGGGAGCTCTACTGATGTGCTATCCATATCAAGGGCATGCTTTTCAAATTTTCAGATGCCATAATGTTTGAAAGTAATGCACTGGATTATATCATTAAAATCCAAAATATTGAGTTGGACTAAAACTGTAACATTTTAAGAGGATAATTAGAAAATCCTACATTTAGGTACTAAAATTTCATTTTAAAAAGTTTAGGCCAGGCATGGTGGTTCACACCTGTAATCTCGGCACTTTGGAAGGCCAAGCCAGGAGAGTTGCGTGAGGCCAGGAGTTCGACACCAGCTTGGGCACCATGGCAAAACCCTGTCTCCACAAAAAATACAAAAATTAGCCAGGTGTGGTGGTGTTCACCTGTAGTCCCAGCTACCTGGGAGACTAAGGAAGGAGGATCACTTGAGTCCAGGAAGTCAAGCCTGCAGTGAGCCATGATCACAATTCTGCACTCCTGCTTGGGTGACAGAATGAGACCCTGTCTCAAAAAATAAATAAGTAAATACTAAAAGGTTTAGAATGAAGGGCCACATTTGACCTCAAGTTACTGGAAAAATATGTGAAGCTTTAGATAATTACAAGAGGAATTGAAGCCCACAATATAATATGTCCAATAAAATATAAAAATGCAATTTTTATCCCACATGGACAGGTGTACAGTATCATCAAATCATAGTCTAATAGTGATGGTAAGAACATATCTCAACTATTTTTTTGCACTTTCAGGTCCCCTATGTAAAGAACTTTGACAAATTAAAAAGTGTCTTGGCTGGGTGCGGTGACTCACACCTGTAATCCCAGTACTTTGGGAGGCTGAGGCGGGCAGATCACCTGAGGTCTGGAGATCAAGACAGCCTGACCAACATGGAGAAACCCCGTCTCGACTAAAAATACAAAATGACCCAGGCATGGTGGTGCACTCCTGTAATCCCAGCTACTCAGGAGGCTGAGGCAGGAGAATCGCTTGAACTCGGGAGGCAGAGATTGCGGTGAGCTGAGATCCCGCCATTGCACTCCAGCCTGGGCAACAAGAGCAAAAAACTCCATCTCCCAAAAAAAGTGTCTCAAGGAGAGCAGTCAGATGATGAACGATTTGGAAATCATTTTACATAAAGAAAAGTTGAGAGAGCTACAAATATTTATCCAGAAGCAAAGAAACATGGGGAAACATGACACTGGTCTTCAAAATCTAGAGAGGTATGTCAGGTGAGAGAAAGAACAAGCAGCCTGTGATGTTCCAGCAACTTCCAGCAACTACAAACTTATAGGGAGACAGATGTTTGCTCAGTAGAAGGCCTGATAATCAGACACATATAAAATGGCCCTCAAAGTGTAAAGAGTGAGCTACCCTCACTAAAAGTATTTAAGGAGACTGTGTAGCCATCTCTCAGAGATGTTGCAAAAAATTTTCTTTTAATTTGGAATGAGGCTGATCTAGTGTCATGTAGGTTCTCTCCCAGATTCAAGGTTACATCTGGTGCTTTGATTCAAGGGGACAGATCTGGAGAAAGAGAACTGTTGGGAATGTCAAAAGAAACTTTATTTTCACTTTTACATGAATTAGTTAGAAAAATGTGCAGAGTACCAAACTGGATAGAAAACTAAGTCAAAGTTATTTTCCAGTGGAAACTGAACTGCTGACAAATATTGCCAAAATGAGAGTCACAAATTCATTTCAAAGGAAGTAAAGCTAGAAATTTTCTATTTTAATTATTTTTCTGTACAAACTCTATTGTTAGCACACTCATGTGCTTGCCCTATCATTCCAGGAAAATATATATATTTTTCTTTTTTCTCTTCTTTTAATGTAGCAATTTTTATCCTTGTATTGCTGATAGAAGCAAACATTTAGCTTCAAAATTGTAAAACCATTATTACCTTTCCAGTAATTAGTTCTATTTCTGTGGCTGTGGTTTGTACAGTACTGCTTTTTATATCTTGAAGTACAAATAAAACTGTTTTTAAACTGTTCCTTGTGATGTTAGACATAAAGAATAAAATAAATAAGTTCTGTTCACTGTCAAGATTTATCTGTTTAAAATTTTTCTAAAGCATAAACATTATTAATGAAGCACTTAACATTAACCTTCCAACAGTCTGGTATAAAAACGACAACAATAATCTACTAGATAAAGAGAAACATGGGAAATGTTTTTTAGTGGGAGCTAGGGAGGAATTTATGCACTTTTAATGGAACTTTACAGGTTCTGGGTTCCATTATTGTGTCAGAGATATGAAGAAAAGAAAGCTGAGTAATATTTTTAATTGATTCCATAGAGTTTAGAAAATAATAGTGTAGATCTGGGGATGCCTAAACATTAGAGTGGATGAGAGCAAATTTTCTTATTAAATGTACAAGCTGAACTTGAGCTCCAAAGGAAATACAGCCATAAAAACAGAGACACCATCTTGCTCCCTCTAGGCACCAATTGTAAGACGTAAAGGGACCACGCTAGGAAAGCAGGTCGTGAGTGAACTCAAATTTAGGAACCCACTGGATAATCTGTGTTAGCAGAAGAGAGGAAAGGGTGTATCAAGGCTGTTCTTAATTGGAACTGAGTTTGTGCTAAAGCCTGCTCATGGAAAGTGAAATGCGGAATTTTGAAATGATGATCAAGGCTTTTCAGTTCAAAAGCATGTATACAGGAAGCAAGGTAGGATGTCTTTGTGAGCAGGAAGCAATAGAATTTTTAAAAATAGGACTTCTTTGCTGTATATGATGTTAGAAGCACATCCAAGTTTTCAAAGATCAAATTTTACATTTATCTTTTTGCCTATTTCATAGTCTCCATCTATATAGATGATGCAACCGATTCACCTGATGATAGGACATAAATATGGAGTTTACATTTTTGGAGATGGAATGGGCTGAGCCCCCATCCAAACTCTTGAAACCTTATCTCTTTAACAGCCAAGTGCAACTATTTAGAAGATTATTGGCTGTGCTTTAAAATAGCATTTTTTCCCAATAAAACTGATTTCTTCATTTCGGAGACATATGGGCCCCAGTATAATTCATAAAGTTAACACAAGTCCTACACATACAGAGCTCATAGACATATCACCCATTTTAATAGATATTGGCCTTATATGAAAGATTTTTCTTTCCAAAAAAATGCTTATTGCTGAAGAATTAGATATAACTTTATGAAACTGTCAGAGTTTTAAGTTTAAGAATTAACATGATTGCTGTACACTTCTCCGTCTCACCCACACTTGCTGAGTGCCAGAAGTCTACCCTAGTTGGACTGCACCAATGGGCTTTGCTAGTTATGGGCTCCATTTGGCCACTAGGAGCACTGGCAGGAGATCGGTAGGAGGGAGTTGAGACTAGAGTATTCAGTCCTCCAGCTCCCTCTCTGCACAGTCACCTAATATTGGCCTCTTTCCTCCATCAACAGCTTCAGCTTCTACTACCCTTCTATCCCCTCCACACTGCCTTCTCTGGCTCCACCTCCCAATAATATTTCCCTCCTCCTCCTCATTACCTTAAGGTCTGAGGTGATAATAGCATACAGAACTTAACCACCCTGGTGTATGCCAATCCTCTATGATTTTACACTTTGACCGTTTGTTTATACATTTATGTATTAAACTATCCTCAAATAACCCAGTTTGATGATGCCTTCTTGACAAAAATTTATTTAAATACCTGGATAATTTACTAATACATAAGAAACAAAAGCATCTGACTTAGTACAAGTTGCCATAACAAATTACCATAGACTGGGTGATTTAAACCACAAACACTTATTCCTCACAGTTCTGGAGCTGGATAGTCCAAGATCAAGGTACTAGCAGATCTGGTGTCTGATAAGGGCCCACTTCCTGGTTTGCAGACAATCAATCATCTTTTCATTGTATTTTCATATGGCAGAGAGTAGAAACAAAGGAAGGAAGCTTTCTCATATCTTTTTATATGGGCAGTGATCCCATTTATAAGGGTTCTGCCCTCATGACCTAATCTCTTTCAAAGGCCCCACTACCTAATACCATTACATTTGGAATTAGGATATCAGCATAACGATTTGGTGGAGATATAAACATTCAGTTCATAACAACATCTGTATGAGGGTGAACATTTTAGACTTAGGTTTTCTTATTAACTACTATAAAAATAATAGCTGATATTTACTGAGAGCTTACTCTATGCCAGAAACTATTCTAAAGAATATATATGTGTTATATACATGTGTTATATTCTTTAGTGTTAATGCACATAACCTCACAATTAACACTATGAAGGTGATGTAATTATTATCCATACGGGCGCAGAAAAGTTAAGTGACTTGCTCGAAATTATACAACTAGGAAGTAGCACAAATAGGCTGTAAAATAGCCTACTCTCTATTCTCTACACAAGAGTGCTAAAAGAGTAATTTATGAGGAAATTTATGTGATTCAAATGAAAATTACCTTTATCAAAATTTCCAGAATATATGAAGTTGCTAAATACTAAAATAAAACATATTGGCTTTAAATTTAACAAGAAAAAAACCCAGAAAACGTAATGTTATGCAAGGAAAAGCACTAGTAGATTGAGAAGAAGATTCGTGTTTATTGAGCACCTACTTTCCTATCCAAAACTTTACATACATACATACATATCTTATTTGCATAATCCTCATAACAAACTTGTGTAGTAGCTGCTGCTATTCTTATTTTATAGATAAGGAAACTGAGGCTCAGAGTGAGATCACATCACCACAGGTTATTGACCTCCCTGTCATTCAAATGTGCTACCACCTCAGTCTCAGTGGTCGGCAGCCTTACCCCCAATACAGGACAACCTAGAAACTAAGTAGGGATACAGCACAAGATCTGTATGAAGCCCTGAATTTTCAATCCATCATAAAATATCACCCCATATTATAGAAAATGAAATCCTGCTGATGACAATGACAATGACAAAAATCAGCTACCTTTTGCCATGTATCCACCTGGTTTTGTAAGATCTGGCCTTGACATCAGTTACTCTGAAGTGGCCCTTCTGTCTAAGTCAGAAATCAAGTTAGGCGCCTTCATTTTTACAACAAAATACTAATTTTGCTAACACAACCGGTATCTTCAATCAGCGATTTTTACACACTCTTTACAAAGTCCAATTTTAAATTGATAACCACCTCTTCTTGCTCAAGGTACAGTTGAGGCAACAGATAATTGAAAAACTGGAACTAAGGAACTTGTTAGTGATGTGTTATATTTTTTAGCTCCTCTAAATTCTGCTCTTAATAACAAGTTAGTATGTAATGGCCTTGGAATGTAGTAGTTCAGTTCTAGGGCTAGCTACATAATCTGCAGGGCCCAATGTAAAACGAAACCTTGAGGCCCCATGTTTGAAAATGATTAATAATTTCAAAATAGCAACAGCAGAACATTAAAGCCCTTCTGAAAACAGGGCCTTATGAAGTCACATGGGTCTCATGCCCTTGAAGCCAACCCTGTTCAGTTTCCTACGTATATTTTCAGTGCCTTAAAAGATTTTAATGTTGTATCCTTTCTTGGGTTATTTTAAAGCAAGGTCCTATATAACAAATGGCCAGAAGCTTTCTCCTGGCCATCTAAAAAGAAATAATTTGTATGCTCAATTCATTTTATTTAAAAAAATAGAAAAATATCCTTAAAATGTTTTTCTAGAATTTAATGTTAGAAAAAATGGTTTTTTCCCAAACAAATTCATGTGCTCTCTTTCACTATTCATTTTTTGTTTGTTTGTTTTTTGGAGATGGAGGATCCTTCTGTCACCCAGATTGGAGTGCGGCAGCACAATCTCAGCTTACTGCAACCTCCACCTCCCAGGTTCAAACATTCTCCTGCCTCAGCCTCCCAAGTAGCTGTGATTACAGGCATGTGCCACCACACCTTGCTAATTTTTGTATTTTTTAGTAGAGATGGGGTTTCACCATGTTGTCCAGGCTGATCTGAAACTCCTGACCTCAAGTGATCCATCCACCTTGGCCTCCCAAAGTGCTGGGATTGCCTTGAGCCACCACACCTGGCCCACCATTCATTCTTTATTTGTAAATACTTACTGAGTAACCACTGTCTGCAAGCATTGCTCTAGACATTGGGATCAATCAGTAAGCAGGTGAACAGGGCAAAGTCCCTGTCTTAGTAGACTTTACAATCAATGGGTAGAGTTACAATCAATTTCCTAGCCCTCCTAGGGAAACTTCCAGCCCGAAGACTGACAATGTTTAATGTTTACAGGCTTCTCCTCCACCAGATGTTAGCACATTTAGCGCACTATAGTAAAGAAGAAATTTTTTTAAAAAGAAGCAAATAAATATTTCAAATTTTATTTCAATGCATAGTAGGACCAAAATGGGGAAGCTACATGCTAGCATACAACCCTCCTGTGCTTCGTATGAAAATGCAAGCGCAGGAGCAAATTTCTGTATAATTTATATGAATCATTTGGATATAAATGAAAAATATGTTTCCATGTAACTTGTTTACTGATAGATAATCAGGGTTTTGTGGCAAATTTTAGAGTTATCTCAGTTAATCTCTGTTGGAAATAGATGCTAGGTGCCGCAAAGAAAAATTAGCACTGAGACGAAGGATCTTTCGGCAATGCAATTTTTACTTCCTGGACTGCAGGAATGGTACTCTCACTAGCCATCTTGCCACGAGAGTACAATGAATAAAGGAAAACACACAAATTTATGTCTTATGCATTTGGGGTTGTTCTTACTGCTGTGCCTGATCTCCGTTGGCTGAAGCCAAACCTCACAATCTAAACTAAAACCCGATTGGCTAACAACTTAAAACCTTTTTAAACAGGAAAAAGCAATGGAGAGCTTTGACATGACTGTGAGCACATCCAGCACAATGTTATTAGCACACTTATTTTTTTAACAAGAAAGAAAACTTTAAAAAGGAACTTTTCTACTTCCCACAACCTCTATCATATTGGCCAGGCATACATGTTATATATAGTCCCTGATTACATGAAAAAGAAAAAAGAAAGCAAAACATATCTAAACAAAGCTTTTTCATTGAACATAAACACTAAATATAGTCATAGCTGGCACTCTGAGATTTTGAAAGCCTATATTCAATCAACCATACCTGAAATTTCCTGGCCTGGCCATTGAATAGGATGATATTTATTGACAAAATAGCAGCACATAGTTATTCGAGACTATGAGCTTTGGAATCAGACAGTCTGTCATTCTGATTCTTAATTAGAATTCCTTAATTCTTCCCACAAAAATAGGGCCCACATAACCCTCTCAACCCATTATATCCTTAGCTCAAACCCTGCTTTCATCTTTAGTTGGGCTTTCAGTAAAAGACAGTTTAAAAGTTTCTACCCACACATCATAGACCCAGCTTAACTCCTTGAAACTTAAAGCATCTAATGGCTTGAAATGGCTCAAAAGATAAAGAAAATAATAAGTCAGTAGAGAATGACAAGCAAGTGAATGGCTGGTGAGTGTTCTCTCTTTCATAAATGCAAAAGTACAGATTATTAGGATAGCTCCTTAAATTGCCACATCCACCATAAAATCCTTTGGAATGGAGATAAATGGGGATTGGGAAAGCTTTTCAGACTGGGCTTAATTGGGTTACTGTTCATCTTAGTTTGGGCTGCCATAACAAAATGCCATAGACTGGGTAGCTTGTAAACAAGACATTTGTTGTAAACATTTCTCATAATTCTGGAGGCTGAGAAGTCCAAGATGAAACCAGGACGCCAACATGATTGTTTTAATTCTGAGGCCTCTTCTCTTGACTTACAGGTGGCTGCCGTCTTACAATGCACTCATGTGTTCTCTTCTTTGGGCATGCAGACAGAAAGAGAGTGAGCTCTCTGGCGTCTCTCCTTAAAAAAGCACTAATTCTATCAGGAGGGCCCACACCCTTGATCGCATCTAAGCCAATTGCCTTTCAAAGGCCCCATCTCCAAATACCATCACATTGAAGGTTAGTGCTTCAACATATAAATTTTGAAGGGACATAATTCAGCCCACAGCAGCATTGTTCAAAGTCTGATCTCTCAGTCCTACATGCAGAAGATGGAGAAGGGCACTTTATTTATAAAGCACTTATTCTATTCTGGCACTGGGCTCAGGGCTTCAATATATTACTTCAATTAACAGAGCAAACCATAGTGGTGAGGCTAAGAGAGATGACATAAGTCACCCCAAGTCACAAAACTAGTAAACTTCGTGAAGATTCAAACCCTGTCCCATTTGACCTCAGCACTCCAGTCTTTCTGAGAGCCCAGAAGGCTTCAGAACCGGGAACTCCAGTGTCTGAGGCCAGGAGAAGATGTGTGTCCCAGCTCAAACAGAGAGACTGCATTCATCTTTCCACCACCTTTTTGTTCTATTGGGGCACTCAAGGGATTGGAAGATGCCTGCCCACATTAGTAATGGTAGGCCTTCTTTACTCAGTGTACAGATTCAAATGCTAATCTCTTCCAGAATACCCTTCTCAGAAATAATGTTTTAGCAGCTCCCTGGCTGTGCCTTAGCCCAGTTAACTTGATATATAAAATTAATCATCACGTGTCCCTTGAAGGTTTTGCCCTCTACTCCAAAATTGCATTAAAAATACAATGTCCATGGTTCGGGTACAGTGCTCACACTTGTAATCCCAGCACTTTGGGAGGCTGAGGCAGGCAGATACCTGAGGTCAGGAGTTCGAGACCAGCCTGACCAACAAAAACTAGCTGGGTGTGGTGGCACATGCCTGTAATCCCAGCTACTCAGGAGGCTGAGGCAGGAGAATTGCTGGAACCTGGGAAGCAGAGGTTGCGGTTAACCGAGACTGCACCATTGCACTCCACCCTGGGCAACAAGAGCAAAACTTCATCTCAAAAAAAAAAAATTGCAATGTCCAATAATCATATGGAAAAGTGCTCTATATCATTAATCATCAGGGAATCACAAATTAAAACTTCAATCAGATATTGCTACACACCCACTAGAATGACTAAAATAAAGAAGAATGGCAACCCCAAGTGTTAGCAAGCACATTGCTGGTGGGAATGTAAAATTCTACACACTTTGAAAAAATGTTTGGCAGTTTCTGAAATAGTTATCTATATATATCTACCCATTAACTCAGCAATTACACTCCAAAATAAGTGAGAACCATAGGCCCACATAAAGACTTGTACATGCATGTCACAACAGCTTTATTGATAATAGCCCAACACTGGAAACATCACAGGTGTTTATCAACAGGAAAATAGATGAACAAACTGTGGTATATTCATATCATGGAATCGTACTCAGCAATAAAAAAGGAATGAACATGCAACAACAAAAATGCACGTCAGAAATATTATCCTAGGTGTAAGGAGCTGGATGCAAAAATAAGTACACACGATATAATCCATTTGTGTGAAATTCTATATGGACAATATTAACCTATGGTAATACAAATCAGATTAGTGGTTGCTTCTTAGTTAGGATACAGAGACTAAGAGTCAATCACACAATATTTCCATCATCCCAGTAATGAGAGATCTTTCTGGGATGATGGAAATTTTGTGGGTCTTAATACATATTTGTCAAAACTAATTGAACAGTATATTTAGGATCTCAATATGTCACTGTATGTAAATTTTACCTCAATACAAAATTTTTGCAATAGTGGATTTACTTGACATTTTAAAAGACCCAAAATGACTGCCAATGCTCCAGCCATCACATCTGCATTCCAAGCAGTAAAGAGAAGAACTAATGGAAAGAAGAAAGGACAAAGACACATGCCTGCTGTCTGATCCTTCTTATGGAGACCCAAAGTCCCACCAATAATGTACACTTAAGTTTTACTGAACAAGCCTAGATAGAAATTAAGTGGGAAAATAGGCACATGCACTATTTGGTCAAGTATCCTTCCAGGGAGAATAAAATTCATGTATGTAGTAACAAGAAGAATGTTTATTGGCTATCCATTGGTAGGTTAAACCACACCATAATAAAGTGGGCATGCACACAATTTCTTACACAATTTCAGGAGACTCATGTACCCTCACTAGATCCCATTTTAGCTGAATTATATATTTAAAACCACTGGCCTAATAAGCTTAAGCAACTGATTATTCCTAAACATGGTTAATTAAAAGTGTGTGAATGGGAAACTCACATGGCAATGGACACTAGAGCAATCCACAAGGCTGGGTAGAATATGCCATACTCATCCACCTGGCAGATCTTCCAATGGCTACAATCCATTAAGTAGAATTGTATTCTACTCGTCCACTGGGTAGAGTAGAATATTCACCTGATAGGTCTTCCAAAGGCTGCAATTCATTAAATACACTGTTCTTAATTGGACAGTATTTAATTCTGCTGCCATCTTAAATTCGCAGTATGTGAATGGAAAAAGATAGGCCACTTTGCTTAAGTGTACATTCTACTTACACACTTGATTGGATCACTTATTTTGCAGGTGTCTCTACTTCAATTAATTGCATACTGGTGAAATGCATCATTTAAACTCAGTACAAAACTTAAGTATTCAAACGATAGTCTCTTCAATATAAGTATTCCACATTAAGTTGGAGTGCTGACAAAATGTTGTCCTTTATTGTTTTAAAATAATAGCTTCAAGTATATTCAAGATTAAATAACAGAAAATGTCAACAAGATATGACAATATAAAATGAAAATAATGAGATTAAAACTTGTCGTTAATTTTTCTCTATAGATTTGCAACTAGTTTTTCTTATGAAATCAGGTTACAAATTCCCAATCTCATATACAGTTTTTTTAGGCTGATTTGAAGAACAAAAAGTACCTTAAGAAAAGTCCCATAAATACACGATATTTTTGCTGACCAGTAAGCTAGATGTTGATCGTATAAAAAAACACTGACTTCCTTTTATTGTTAAAGCAAACAGAAAATGAAAGTTATTTGATTGAATAAAGAAAATGCACAACTTATTCTACATACTGTATTTGAAGACTAACTTGACTTTTTTTCTTATACATTGACCTCTTACCTGAGTAGATATTGAAAATTAAATATCAGTGTCCTTTCACTAAACTCAAAATATGAAGAATCCCATCTTACTATTGGGTCATTCACTGACAGAGCATCACATTGCTAAATTAACATTTCATATAGTATAATAATCAGCAGTACTATTTATTAAGCATTTACTCAGTGATGAGGACTTTACATATAACATTGCTGTGGTAGACTGAATAATGACTTTCCCATGTCCTGAACTTGTGAATGTTACTTTATGGCAGATTTGATTAAATAAAGGTTCTTGAGGTGGGGAGATTATCCTGGATTATCTGGGCAGGTCCAATGCCATCAAAAGTGTCTTTATAAGACAAAAGGTGATGCAAAGATGGAACTGGAGAAAGTTGAAGATGTCATGCTGTTAGCTTTGAAGATGGGAGAAGAGTCCAGGAGACAGAGAAGGCAATGAATTCTCATAGGTTTTAGAAGCTGAAAGAGGCAAAGAATGGACTGTCCCTTAGATAAGCCTCCAGAAGGAACCAGCCCTGCCAGCATCTTGACTTTAGCCCATTGAAACTGATTTTGGACTTCTGGTTTCCATGACTGTAAGAGAATGTATTTGTGTTGTTTTAAGCAACTAAATTTGTGGGAATTTATTACAGCAGCAATGGGACACCAACACAGTTTCTAATTTCACAACTACTATGGAAGGATGGTATTATTACTACACACCTACACACACACACACACACACACACACACATACACACACACACACACACACATGTTTATCAGATGAAGAAAATGAGACAGGAAGAGAGGTAGAAAATAAATAAACAACTAGGCAATGTACACAGTTACAAAATGATAGCGACATCTATCATTGGCATCTAGGTGTGACCTGAAGCCTACACGTCATTCTCCTCTATCATACTGGCTAATATGAACTGTCAAGGCACATTTTACTGTGTATTGTCCTAAAAGTTTCTTCTACTGTTAATAAATCAATAGATACAAATCAAAGTGTCCCATGTTACATGTATTTGTTTCAAAGGGAAAGTATTTGTTTAAAACAATGGGCTGATTGAACCATATACTTGCAGGTTTCTAGTGTGTTTCCATAAGGAGGCTTTCATATTCCAAATGAAACTCTTTTATCCCTATAGATATGGGAAATACAGTTAGAATACAGCGATCAATAATGGATTCTGGGCTGGGCACGATGGCTCACGTCTGTAATCCCAGCACTTTGGGAGGCCAAGGTGGGAGGATCGCTTGAAATCAGGAGTTCGAGACCAGCCTGGCCAACACGTTGAAACCCTATCTCTACTAAAAACACAAAAATTAGCCAGGGGTAGTAGCAGACGCCTGTGGTCCCAGCTACTCAGAAGGCTAAGGCAGAAGAATCACTTCAACCCAGGAGGCCAAAGTTGCAGTGAGCTAAGATCGCACCACTGAACTCCAGCCTGTGCAATCGAATGAGTCTCAAAAAAATCGAATCAGTCTCAAAAAAAAAGAAAAGAAAAGAAAAGAAAAGAAAAGAAAAAAAGAAAAGAAAAGAAAAGAAAAGAAACTGGATTCCACATGAAAACTCCATGGAGGGGAATTACAAACCCAACAGTGGCTACTCCTAATGACAGCATTGCACAATTGGTAAGGAGTTTGGCCTCTGCCTGAGGGTTTAATATTTCTATGAAGGTGCTTTATAGTGGACATGTGATATTCTCCTCATTCAGGCTTCACAGGAGTTTTTTCATTGCCGGCTAAATTAAAATTCAAAAGGAATTTTCCAGAAACATATCATTTGGTGTTGTATTTTATAATGTTTGAGAAGTCCTGAATTAAAAGATGGATTCGTAAATTTTAAAAGCATAGAATGAAGCAAACAGTGAAAAAGTAAAATATTTTATTTAATTACGATACATTTATCCAATGTGTATGGGTCCCTTTCAAAGTCCGTGAAAGATCCTGGATTCTGTGGGAGATTACTAGATATTTTCTGATTTGATCCTTATTCAAATTAAATCTTATAACTTCTTCTACCAGAAAGACTTTGACAATTTTAATGGATGCATTTCAATAAGTTATTGAAACATCAGCAAAGGAGGTAATTTTAAACATTTGCAGAAAAGCATTTAGATATTAGTCTGGTGAAATAGTGACATCTTGTGGCAAGAATTGGTAACAAAATCCCTAGTGTTACTACAAAAAAAAAAAAATCAAGACGAGGATACTAAGTAAAACGGAAGGGGAAAAAAACATTAAATTTTTGTTCTTGTAGATAATTTTTCTCTTGTAGCTTTTGGTTGTGAGGGAAAAAAAATTCTGGGTTTTTACTTATATGTTTCATACTAACAAGGACAAAAGAGTTTAATTTGGAAAATAAAAACCCTCTTATGGAAATAGATCAGGGTGCTGCAAATATTTTATTCCATTAACTCACTGTTTAGAACAAAAAATATTCTACCTTTGAAATTCATGTAACAAGAGAAACTTTGATTCATTTCTATTTAAAAAAAAAAATGGAAGAAACATGTTTTTTCCTTTAGTGCCTATAGCAAATGCTCTTGGAGACTTTTCCCATGTTTCCTCTGCTGACCCCTTGTGGCTTGGGTGGACAGAAATACATTGCATGCATTATCTCTGCCTGGGGTCTATCTCTGGCTGCAGAAATGAGCCCTGCTTGTGCTGGGCAGTCAGGAAATACCTGGGAAGTTAACAACCCCATGAACCACTCAGAAGCAAGGATGAGAAGGGATAAATAAATATCTCAGTTTCTTCCCCACTTAGTGGGACAAGTCTGAGTTGTTTTCTACATGCTGTCTCAGGAGGACCTCAGTGGAATTAAACTCCAGCTGCCTGTAACACTAATTTGCACCTTTTATTGTCTTTCCTCTATTCTTAACTCCCTCTCTATGCTTTCTGGAGTCACTACCAAATAAATTATATGCACTCAAATCATTGCCTCAGGGTCAGCTTTTGGAGAATTCCAAACCAAAAAACAACAACAAAAACAAACAAACAAACCCAGTGATGTACCCATGCTATACATACACACATGTAAATATGTTTCAAAGAAAAAAAATGAGTTCTAAGCATTTTTACTAGTTTAATTAGCAACACATCAAAATGAAAAGAACAAAGACAAGTCTAGCATATTTTGGATTTATTGCAACAGTAAAGCCTTTTACAGCTGCTGGCAGCCCTGCTGCTATTCCTCTGGGGTCCTTCTCTTTATGGAAATGGAAGTTCAACATAGGAGAATTGCCTCAGTAAGAAAAGAGGACATTTACACTCCAGGGATTTTGTATCCATTCTAAATCCCTGCAAGAAAACTTGAACTGGGTGCTGACAGCTGGTTGAACCAATTAATTTACTAATTGGCTCAGGAATAATATATTAAGATTGCATAATCGAAGACTCAAGAATTAGAAATATTCCTTAGACCACCCATTCATTCATTAGGAGTTGTCTTTTTTTTCTTTAGCAGCCAATTTAAGTCAATTTAGTCAATTATTTTTCTTCACTTTCAAGGGCATGTGAGGGCAGAGAGACCAGTGAGTATCTCAGTATTTTATACAAAACAAATTCCAACCCAGGAGGTAATATAAAAAAAGATGGGGGTGCAGCTAGTAAGCACTTTGATCATCAATCACATGTAAATTTCAACCTCTGGCCACAACTTTGCATCAAAAGTCAATTTATTCCGACCTGATGGCAATGGAGGGGCACAAAAAAAAAGCAGTTTTATATTGGCATGTGGAAAATTACTCAAATGTATTCACCTGAACTCTTGGTCACAAACAAGTCAAACATGCTAACTACAGCATGTGACTAATAGCACTTTATATACCAAGTGATGTTGGTAAAGTCATGTTTTTATTTTCCTTTAAAGGAAAATCATTTCCAAGACAATTATTCATCTTCTCAAGTAGTAAATTTACGAATTTTAGCGATCATTAAACTAAAAAAAAAAAAAGAATTTATGTGCCCGGAGTTCCAGAACAATAAATGCCTTTTTTAAAACTACCATATATTCTAAAACCGAATCCCTATCTTGAAATCCATGAGTGCATTCTGTTTTATTAGCTTTTGGAATTCCAAAATATTTTTCTATCTGAAAGTATAATATTAATAGTGAGACATTGTGCCTAATATTTTACATGTATCATTTCATTTAATGCCTATGACACTGTGGTAGTTATTTTGATTACATACATTTTACAGACAAGAATGCTGAATATTTAGGAAAGTTGCCCAAATTCAAGTCTGTCTAACTGCAAACTCAAGCTCAACCAGGTAGCACTACATAATATACACAAAATCTCAATGGCATATCACTCGAAACATTTATTTCTTAGATGTCTGCACATCGGCTGAACTGCCTTAGTTCAGTTGATCTTGGTTGGGCTCCGTTGAGTGGCTTCAAGCTACAGGTTGAATCCAGCTCTGCTCCACATGTCCCTCAACCCCTTGGGATCAGCAGACTAGCTGGACCATGGTATTCTCATGGTGATGACAGAAATGCAGAGGGTAAATGAAACACACAAGGTCTCATAAGGCTTAAGCTCAGATCCGACACAGTGTTACTCCCATTCACATCCCAATGGCCATAACAAGTCAGGTAACCAAGCCCAAAGTTTAGGAACAAGGAAGTACATTCCTCTTTTAATGAAAGAACATGCAAAGTTAAATAGCGAAGAGTGTGGATATAGGAAAGGATAAAATGTTGGAAACAAAAATTCAACATAACGCACTCCCTATGTCAGTGGGCTCCCATAGTGGCATAATCTTTCATAAATTATTTGAGATGTATGTGCCCACAGTGAGGAAAGCGATGGTCTAACATTCTGATACACTCTGGAATGCTGAAAGAATATTAAATCTGATCAATTAAGCAAGGCAGAGGTGACAGATCTCTAAGTTCTGGAAATCCATCTCACCTCTAATCATCCCTGTTTTCATGCCTCTGTCTTACCTATTTCTCCTGTCCCGCTAATAAAATATCCCTGTAAGCCCACTTCTCCTAAACTCAACCCTCTGCACTTCGAGGCTTCTCTATCTGATAGCTAACACCATCTTCGATAGTGACAGCTGAATCAGTGAATGCATTTTTTGCTTAAAGACGTCTACATTTTAACTAGAGATTCCTGGACACAGAGCATGTGAGCTCAAACAGCAGTTGTTAAAAAAAATTGGAAAGAAAACTTTTATCTTCCAACAAACCTAATTACAAATCCAATGTATTAAAAGATAAATGACCATACTATTATTCTACTATTGGTCAAATAATATTAATGTAATTATTAATAGTCTATTATTACTTGATGGGGGGTGGCTAAAAGAGACAAAACCCATTTGTTCTCTTGGTCGGCCTCTTTTATTGTCCTTGCTGAACTATGAAGTTCTTCCACAGAATTCCCTGGTACTGAGAAACTCAATTTGAAAACTCAAAACGTAAACTCTCATGTTAGGAATGTATGGTAGATCCTCTCTTCTTTCAAATCACAGTGAGCAACTTACAACCTCTGTGAAAGCATAAGGCCGTCTTGGTCCCAGGGCCGATGTGATGGGATTTGAGTTGCATGTGAAATTTGTTATCTCTTTAGCCAGCAAAGTGCCTGAAAATTGACAATTGGATAATACTCCTTTAGTCTGGGACATATTCTTGTCCGGGAGCCCCTCTAAAAGTGTAAAACCTCTGTAGAGAAATAATTCATCAGTCTACTAATATCTTAGCTTTGAACAGATTTTCATGGATGGCCTACAGATGGCACAGGTAGGTAGGGTAGGAACTGTGAGACCTAAATATCCATGAGACATGGTGAAAAGAGGTCAAGAGAATCTGAAAATTAAAAAAGTGAGCTGGAAAAAAGGGACATTAAAGTGGAAAGCTTAAGTGAATTCAAAACAGAGGCAAGCTTTGTCTAATAAACATCTTTCCACAAAGCAAGCTCCAGCTAGTACCATATAGAGATCATTTTCTCTGAATACAGAGCTCTTAGGATGTACACGTTCATTCACCTTCTGTGGGGAAAACCAAGTAGGTGGGATTCATTTGGATTCCATTCTTACTATGGGGTTTGTAAAAATTCTGATTGATCCAGAGCTCAAAACCTCCTTTTCAAACCATAGCTTTTTGGAATAAGTTGCCCAAGGAAGAAAATTATTTATTTCATTTTGTATAGATACTAGAAAGGGGAAATGGGCATAGATAGGGGTTATCTGATAGTTGTGTTACATCTAAAGCTAATCATATGGTAAATGATCAACTATGCTTCATAAAAGCAGAACCAATACAGAACTCATTGACTCACTATAGGATGACTTATTCTTTGGAGGTAGCATATACTATCAAGTAACATGTGGTTGCTGAAAAGCTACAAATTTATAAGATATGAAAGGAATTTAGTGTTTCTCATAAAATTCTTCAGGACTTCACCAGAAACTTCCAGTGTATTTGTTTAATTCAATTCAGCAAATATTTAGTGCCTATTTCATGCCTGGCACTGTGCTAAGTCCTGGAAAGGCAAAGATGAATAGGGTGTTCTCTCTGCCCTCAACATGCTCAAAATGGAAGTGAAGAAGACAGAAATATAAATGACTAGCTAGATTACAGTGTAATAATGGCTACATTACAGGTACAAAAAGAGTGGTATGGGAATCAGCATAGGAAGGAATGATCTAGTCTCTGGCCATCAGAGAGAGAAAAAATGGCAGGTCAGGAGGGCCACCCTATATGGGAGCCTCTGTAGCTCAGATAGGCCTTGAAAAGCTATCAATAACTTAGAGGTGGAGAGAGGCATTATTAGATTGGCTGCCTTGAGAAAGCATTTAGGCAGGAGAGAAAAGGAAGTCAAACTGGTTGAGAGGCTCCAGAAATCAATTAATCAACATCTATTAAAATAGACTAAATAAAATGTGGAGTGAGGAGACAGAGATTTCTTCCAGGTGACCTGAGGAAAGAGAGAAAATGAAAGCTCCCCAGCACTCAAACAAGAGATATATAAAAGACAATCACTTGTTTACATGTGTGAGAAAACTAAAATTTTCTAATTCCTATAATGCAGTGTAGTAACTGTGGTGTTGACCCTTGTTCCCTTCTAAATAAGAATGAAACCAAGAACTCCCATTTCAGGATAAAGCAAGCAGCCACTAGCAATTAGACATGAGACCTGTCGTAGGGAGACTTGCATCTTCAAATGAAACAGAACTGCAGTATCCCCCTTCATAGAAACCCTTATATGAAATAGCTACCCTCCTGGCATGGCTGTGAGAAATTTCCATTTGCATTAGACTTAAATGTCTTGACATCATGATAAATTTCTGAGGATTACTTTGTCACACATATACTATGCAAAGCACAGTGAAAATGAGTAGAAAATAACATTTTAAAACTCCATGATCAGTGCTGGACAGCATGTAGTGGGTAGAGATGTTAATGGGATTGCACATGTCACCCCATCAATTAAGAACCCACTATTGAATGCCAGCACCTGAAACTCTACCTAGCATAGAGTAGGTACTGAAAGAATATTTGATGGATGAATGAATAAAAAAGAAGTACAGATATCAAGAAAACATAATTGAGTTTTTGTGAAATTTGTCTCTGAAATGGTAAGAAAATACTAATGAGCTCCTGCATAGGGTTGGAATAAAAAAGCATAATAAGTATTTTGTCAGATTTTCTTGTTATTTTTTTCATTTCCATCGTCTGCAGTTCAAAGTTCCATCAGAAGTGGGAACATATTTCAATTTTTAGACAAGCATATGAATTACTTTCTCTTCTTGTATCTTAGTGGGGGGAAAAGATTTTTTATGAATAAACAAAACATAAAATTTGACTCATACACTCAGAATAAATAAGTGAGAAAAATGCCTGGGGAATTACAGCAAATTGTGGTATGTGTGAGTGGTCATTAATATCCTTACTGTTAAGTAGTGGGGCACAACCCCCTTCCCAAAAAGAGAGCTGAATCTCAAAATTCTCCCGAAATAAAATTAAAATGTGACCCAATACATCAAAACTTGGTGAACATTTTTATGGCCCATCAGTTGTATCATTGCAAGTCGTTAGAGAGAAGATTTTGATGAACATCAATTTCTACATCAAGAAAAATAAATGAGTCTCCATTTCTTTCCTTCCCTTTGTTCTCACCTTCAAGTTGTTAAGGTCTTCGAGAAGAATAAAAGATGACACTTCAGTAGCTCACAAATCAGACTTAACTGTTCCCATGTCAGTTTGAGTTTAGAAAAGATTACTTTCATCTAACAGCCCTCTCAGATACAGTACTACAGTGGGGTACCATGTCACCTCCAGAAATGATTTATACTGCATCTATCTAAATTTTAAAATATTATAGAAATCTGCCCTCTATCTATCTCTATGATTTTAAAACAGCTCCGAACAGTGCCTTAATAACACAAAGAACGAAGAAAGGCATTTTCCTATTCCCCAACTACTTAGAATCCTAAATTAAGTTCATCTTTAAAAAGAGGTTCAGAACAGACGCAACTCTTCTCCTTGTTTTCAACCACCATAAAAGAAACAATCCAAACTTAAGGTTTAATCACTTTCATTCAAAAGTGTAAATGAAATGTAAAGGGACCTTGTGAGGATTGCAAACATGAGTAATATCTTTTCTCAGTGAGCTCCCAATCTAGCCAGGACAACAAGAGATTACGCAGATATTTAAAATGTACAGAATAATGAGATGATGGTTTTAGAAATGTGTCAAAAGTGCCAACAATGCTAAGAGAAAGAAAGGATAACTTCAAAGCTATCCAGAACTGGAAATGTAAGGACATTCTTGGTCCAAAGACATGGGATAATCATAGTACCAGGGATTGTCAAGATGTGAAGTGTCCCCTAAGAGAGCAGTGGAAAAAGTCTGAAAAACTGAGTCTGGAATAAATAAGGGGTGACCTTGAGTGCCAGGGCCAAGAATTTGGAATTTAGAAGATAATCAGTGAGAATGCTTCAAAGTGAGAAAATACGATTTCAGCTACAATTTAATTTGGAAGCGATGTGAGGCTGGGATAAGGAAAGAGAGAGACCCCATTCAAGCGGATATTAACAAGATATCTATTATAATAATGGCCCAGTAATGAGATCTGAAACCAAGGTTGCTGCAGAGGGAGTGAAAGGAACGTTTCAAATTCAAGAGATGTAAAGAGACATAATCTCCAGCGTTTTAAAAGTGCTGGGATATGAAGACTAAATAGGTAGAGAAAAACCTGAATTAGCTGTGAATTCTGTGAGACTAGGAAAATGATGTGGCATTAATACAAATTAGAAAACCAAAAACAGTGGGGGATACATATGGAAAAGGAAGAGATGATTTGTTCAGATCTAAAATATGTTGAATTTGAGGCCCTAATGGAGCAATCAGGTAGGAATTCCCTCTTTGGCTCAATGGCATGACCTTCAGTAGATCCATTCAATTTTCTGATTTCAACTATGTGTAAGAAGAAGGTAGAGTTTATCACAGGCTGGGTATTGTCAAGGTCCACCTGCAATGAGGTCAAGGAGAATGAGTATTTCAAATTACTAGCAGAAGTGGTATTCAGATGGCTGCTCTTGGAGTCCAGGTTGGACAGGTTAAAAGAACAGCCCTGTGATTTATTTCCCTATGTCAAATGTCCTTACTTCTCCTGATTTCTGTATTTTTTTTAATTTGTTACCTAGAATCACTCCATCTTTTTCTTCAAGGCTATCAGGTCTACTCTACTTTTTCACCTTGCCACCAGCCCTTGTAGATAAGTGTGCTCATAGATCGGTAAAACTGAATCAGTTCCAAAATATTGTGTCTAAAGTGGACTTCAGAAAATGTCACTTGTGTCAGACTAAGGAAGGAAGTAAAAATTTGGCACATTAGCAAGATTTTCCCTCAACCATATCACCATCACAGAAAGAGAAGAAAGGGTGGGGGGACAGGACGAGGAAGAGTGGAAGGAGAATAAAAACAAGGAGAAGGGGAGGAAGGAAGAAAGGAAGGGTTTTAGATTGATTTTTACTGAGGTGCACTAGAATCACATAAATAAGATTGTTTTCAATAATCCAAGTCAACATGGAGGCAAGAAATCCAGATATACCAGTCCTCAATATCCATTCATCCGACAAAGCAAATCTTCCCTCACTAATTCCGTTTCACCCATATGGACCCTACTTAGGACTACTAGAAGTAGCAAATGGAGAGGATTTTGAATTCAATAATTATAGTATTAATTTGAACTTCTTGTGTGAACTAGAACAACTTAATCTTTTGAGCCTTAATTCTCTTGTATATAAAATAGTTACAATAACAGTCACCTTATAATGTTACCTTAAATTAAAATACATGTATGTGTGCTTATGTGTTCCCCACCATAGAATTCAACATAGTCTCAATAACTTCTATTTCACTTCCTTGCATTTAATTACTGTTAGAATTAAATAAAATAATGTGTTTGGAGGGACCTGGAAAACAGTAGATTAGCTCGACAAACTTACAAAGTAATAAAATGATGCTTGAAAAAATAGCTTTAGCTATGTACATATCCTCATGATTCATTTTAAGTCGACATTGAGAATGAACTTGTTTTACTGAATAATACCTTGAAGACTTATTGAAGTTCTAAATATTCTACATGCTAAAAAAAATGTACTGCATTCCCTAGAGTATTTTCAAGCATGATAAAACACCATCTAACTGCAATGCATATTTTTAGATGCAAGCCATATTTGACTTTGAAACTATGCTGACACAGAGAGAAAATGCAGTGTTGATTAGCTTTCTAAGCCCCACTAGATTTTCAAGATAGTCACAGTCTACTCCACATTTTAGTTTTATAAATGTGGCCTTAATTTGTCTCAATGTGACCTCCAAAATTTAAATTAAAATGGTTTCAACCCCATGGACCTCTGAACTCTGATGGCAGTTAATTGTAAAAGGTTTTCATGTTCATATAAACACAGAGTGTTACTTTCATATTAACTAAATAATGTGTCTCATGAATATTTGTGCTGTTTCAAATATTTCTAGCTATTGGGATCCACACAATAAAATATCATTGCAAAGCATTCGTGTCAGAAAAAAAACTTGCTATCAAATGACAGAAGCCCAATTCAAACTAAAAATGAAATCTGGGGACTCATATGTCTGAAAAGAATATGGATAAATCTGAGCATGCATGAATAGATCTAGTGGCACAAACCATGAATATAGGACTCCATCTCTTTAAATATCTCAGCTTTACTTCCTGCTTTTGAGCGTTATTCTCATGCATACTTTAACACTGTGTAGGTGGTTGCCAGCAGGTACAAGTTTATATAGGCAAATCCCAACAGATAAAAGGGACTGCCTCAGTCTCAGCAGTCTCAGCAAAGGTTCTGAGACTATCTCTAATTGGGTATCCCATGTCCATCAGAGATGTAATTACTGTGATCTGGGATATGGAATATTTTGATAGGCCAAGCCTAACATACATACTCACTGCTACAGCCAAGAGTAGAGTCTAAATCACCCAACGTGAATGGACCAAGAGTAAAAAAGGGAGGGATGGTTTATAATAGGAAAATTGGGGTACTGGTACCGCAATAAGGGGAAGAGGTGCTGACCAGCAAAACTATGTTGGTCATTATAGCATTGGAGAATATATATTGGTCACTTAGAATAACACATGTTCTCAATATGTGTGGGTCTTAAAATGTTTTGCTGTTTGAAAAGGAATTCTCACATTTGAAAAAGTTGAGAATCACTAAATCAATTCTTTTTTCTATAGAAGTATATAGACTGATACAGATCAAATACATGGACGAGTAATTGAAGTTTCTGTCTCTCACTTTAGTTGATCAGTGTGGTGAGTATGATGCCTGAGATGTCTGCTTTGGAATTTCTTCCGCCTGAGTCACTAGCTCAGTGAGTTTTCTTGGTCCATTAGGTAACTTCACAAAGCACTGTCTTCTCTAGGGAGCAGAACATAGCATGAAAAGAAAATCCCACAAAGCACATTTTCAGCAAGAATTTTTGAATTGAAGTGTTTATTCCTGAATCATCTGAAGTATTCAGGTTAGGTGCTTACAGAATGTATTTATGAATTTCCTTAGTGCTAATTTGGAATTAGTTATGCATTCTACATATAAAGGCCTTTATACTTACTTCCATTAGATAGGTTAGCACAAAGTAATTTTATGAGGTTAATTATCATGGTGCAGTCTAAATGAGCACAATTGTTAGAATCATTATGTACTCATGAGTGGCAAGTGCCCTCTTCCACTCCTTTATTTTTCCAGCTACTTGGAAGTTCATTCTTCCATGGAAGGAAAATCTGTATCATCATAAGAAATCACTTCACAATTACTTTATGCATACTTTTGTTTAACAAAAGTAAGTACTTGCATGAGAAATCCTATTTTCATCACTCATTCTTTCAGCAATATGTGGCCTTTTGGTTTAAATCTCATATAATGCTACATAAATGACAGACTCCTATCTATTCACAAAATCATACTATCCTTCAATTTCACAATAATGCTTAGACTTCCAAATCTTCTTCCTTCACAAATTGAAACTAAGTAATTTAATCTTAATAAACTACTTAGTTTATTAAGTAGTTTTTATACTTCCTAGGTTCTTCCATATTTCCTTTACAAAAACAGTTTTTTAAAGTATAATTGGCATTTTTCCTTTTCTTTTTAGTTGATATATTAAAATTACACATATGTATGGCATACAGAGTGAACCTTCAATACATGAATACAACGTGCAATGACCAAATCAGGGTAATTAGCATCTCCATTGCCTCAAACATTTACCATCTCTTTGTGCTGGCAACACTCAAAATCCTTTCTTCTAGATCTTTGAAAATGTACAATAAATTATTGTTAACTACATTCACCCCACAGTGCTATATAGTGCTGGAACTTATTCCTCCTATCTAGCCTTAATTTTACATCCATTAACAAACCTCTCCCTATCCTCCCTCCCACCCTTCCCAGCCTCTAATAACCATAATTTACTATCTACTTCTACGAGCTTAACTTTTCCTACCTCCTACATGTGAATGAGAACATGCAGTATTTATCTTTCTGTGCCTTGTTTATTTCACTTAACACAATGACCTCCAAGCTCATCCATGTTGCCACAAATGACAG
Organism: Cheracebus regulus; assembly: GCA_963574635.1. Taxonomy (NCBI): domain Eukaryota; kingdom Metazoa; phylum Chordata; class Mammalia; order Primates; family Pitheciidae; genus Cheracebus; species Cheracebus regulus. Next base: position 24,886 of record CAUYQU010069252.1, read on the forward strand.
GATTTAATTTGTTTATGGCTGAATAGTATTCTATTGTATATATATATATATATATGACACATTTCCTTTATTCATCTGTTGATGGACATTTAGGTTGATTCCGTAGCTTGGCTATTGTAAATAATATTGTAATAAACATGAGGCTGTAGCTATCTGTTCAACATACTGATTTCTTTTTCTTTGGATAAATACCCAGTAGTTGGATTATTGGATCATATGGTAATTCTATTTCTAGTTTTTTGAGAAACATCCACACTGTTTTCCTTAATGTCTTTACTAATTTTAATTTACAGCCATTTCCTCTGCATCCTCAGCAGCATTTTTTATTTTCTGTCTTTTTGATAATAGCTATTCTAATGAAGCTAAAATGATAACTCATTGTGGTTTTAATTTAAATTGTTCTGGTAGTTAGTAATGTTGAGTATTTTTTCATACTTGTTCACCATTTGTTTGCCTTTTTCTGAAAAATCTCCATTCATATCCTTTGTCCATTTTAAAATAATATTATTGCTTTTTACTGTTGACTTGCTTGAATTCCCTTTATATTCTTGATATTAGTCTCTTGAATAATTGACATTTTTGAATTGTGCATGCTTTAAATGTATAATGTGATAAGGTTTTTTTTTAAGTTTGGCTTCATTTATTAAGCATAATGATTTTGAGATTCATTCATGTTGTTGCGTCAAAGCTTCTATTGTGACAGAAAAACACTTGGCAACAATTTGGTAAGTTTTAAACACATTAGCCAGGTGTGGCATCCCACATCTGCAACCCCAGACCGAATCGGGCAGATTGCTTGAGCCCAAGAGTTTGAGACCAGCCTGGGCAACAGGGCAAAACCCCATCTCTACAAAATACATAAAAATTAACCAGGCATTGTGATGTGTGCCTGTGGCCCCAGCTACTCAGGAGGCTGAGGCAGGGGAATCACCTGAGTCCAGGAGGTCAAGCCTTCAGTGAGCTGTGATTGCACCACTGCACTTGAGCTTGGGTGAGAGACCAAGACTCTGTCTCAAAACAACAGCAACAACAAAAGCATGACTACAGGGGGAGAGATCCAAGATGGTTGAATAGGAACGCTCCGGAGTGCAGTTCCCAGTGAGAATGCAGAGGGTGGGTGATCAGCACATTTCCAAAAATGTTTTTACTGCCCAGGAGATTCCCTGGCAGAAAAGTGCCACAAGTATGGCTGTTTCAGCTAGCACAGCAGGTCTCCACACAAAAACACACACAAATCTGGGTGGCCATTTCAACTGGCACCTGAAACGCTCGGGAGACAGAGTCACCCATTCAACTGAAAAAATGGGGGCTGAAACAGGAAGCCAGGTGATCTGGCTTGGTGGGTCCCACCCCCACAAAGACCAGCAATCTGAAATGCTCTGGATTGAGAGTTTCACAGGAAGCACAGCTGAAAGTCGAGATGGTCCAGCTCTGTGGGGGGAAGGGCATCTGCCATTACCAAGGTAGTCCACTACTACTGAGGCAGTCTGCCATCACTGAAGCAGTCTGTCATTACAAAGACAGTCCACCATTACTGAGGCAGACCACCATTACCAAGCCAGTTCTAACTATACCTCTGTATACAAAACCACAAGGAAGTTCACACAGCAGCTGGGCAGAGTCCACAGCAGCTCAGCAATGTCTCTGCTGGCAGTCTGTGACTAGGTTACCTCCTCACTGGGCAGAACATCCCAGAAAAAAGGCAGCAGCATATCAGGAACTTATAAATAAAGTCCCACCTTCCTAGGACAGAGCACCTGGGAAAAAAAGGCGGTTATGAGTTCTGCTGCAGCAGACTTAAACGTACCTGCCCAGCAGCTCTGAACAGAATAATGGAGCTCACAGCTCAGCACTTGAGCTCCTATAAGGGACAGACTGCCTCCTCAAGCAGTTCTCTGACCCCTGTATATCCAAAGAGACACCTCATAAAGGAGAGCTCAGGCTGACATCTGGTGGGTATCCTTCTGGGACAAAGATAACAGAAGAAGAAACTGGCAGCAACCCTTACTGTTCTGCAGCTGCCTCAGGTGATCCCCAGGCAAGCAGGGTTTGGAGTTGACATCCAACAGTCTTACAGCAGAGGGGCCTGACTGTTAGAAGGAAAACTAAAAAACAGAAAGAAAGAACTTCATCATCAACAAAAATGACGTCCACTCAGAGACCCCATCCAAAAGTCACCAACTACAAAGACCACAGGTAGATAAATCCACAAAAATGGGAAGAAACAAGTGCAAAAAGGATGCAAACAC
>CAUYQU010069257.1:0-35919 GCA_963574635.1 Cheracebus regulus
GAAGGAGGTTGCCACCCTGTGAGCCTGAGGGAGCTGTGTCTGATCGGGGCTTCTGCCTGGGGTTTTGCAGAACGCTACCTGTGAATATGGTTTGCCCAGATACCTTGTTTTAAAGGGAGTGGGCATGAACTAGCAAGTGTAGCATCTCCACAGCTGATTAAAAACATTTTCCTGTTTTTAAAACATCCCATTTTTATATCACATTAGAATAAAGTAAGTTTTTATAAACTGCTGCTCCAGCCTTACCTGTGTGTTCTGTAACCCAGTCTCATTTGATTGTGAGGGCTGTTGTCAGAAATGTTGCTAAAGGAGAAATACGTGTAAATTAGTTCATATTGAAGGTTATACTTATAATGCCAGTTGAATGGGAAGTAAGAGTGTGGTGTCCCAAGCACTCAGTTGGAATTTACCCACACCATTTACTAGGCTCATGAGAGTGTGGCACAGGTGAACATCACCTGTCATTGGTGAAAAAAGAAAAAAGGCTAAGGCCAGGTGTGATGGCTCATTCCTGTAATCCCAGCACTTTGGGAGGCCAAGGTGGGTGGATCATGAGGTCAGGAGTTCAAGACCAGCCTGGCTAACATAGTGAAACCCTGACTCCACTAAAAATACAAAATTAGCCAGGCATGATTGCGTGCACCTGTAATCCCAGCTACTTGGGAGGCTGAGGCAGGAGAATTGCTTGAACTTGGGAGGCGGAGATTGTGGTGAGCTGAGATTGCACCACTGCACTCCAGCCTGGGCAACAGCATGACTACATCTCAAAAAAAAAAAAAAAAAGGAAAAAGGCTGGAGGAGAGTTGCTAGGCTGTGGGGCTAGGCCCTGGGCATGCTGGACCTGTTAGGTCACTGAACATCTAACTGCCGGACACTTGCCCTTGTCAGCTCAGTTGAGTTAAGGGAATTAGCCAGCACTCTCCAGAAGTCCCACTGTGCTGGGAGAATGGAGTAGGATCTACATCTTTCCATTCTAGGGTAGCTATTAGAGCAAGCTGGACTCTCTTGGAGAGCCAGTGAGATGGGAGGAAGGCAGTACCCCAGCTAGACTTCAGGAACAGAGCCTGTGAAGTAAACAAGGGTGTGTGGAGGTGGCCTGACTCTATGTGAGGGGAGTTTAGAGCTATCACAGCTGGTGGCCACTGCTCAGCCATCCCTCTCCAGAGCAGCCAGGTCCTCAGCTTCATGTATAGCTAAATGCTCTTTCGAGTGTTTGGAGAGTCCTTCATGTCTTAGAAATTCTGAAAAATAAAAAAAACAACAAATTCCAATTCTAATGTCTGTTAGTTTCTCTGAGCCAACTGGGAAAAGATGTCCTTCACATTCAAGTTTAAGTGACACCCAAGGACAGCCAGCAGTGTCTTGGCCATAGAAACTCCTGTGTGCTTCCTGCCCCCAGTTTGATTTGCAGCCTCATAGTTGTGTTGTCCTAAACATGCTTTCCTCTGGCCTTGTCCAGTGAATGTGGTTCACACAGTTAACACCACTTCTTGAGGGGTCACCATGTAAAGCTGAGAATGGATTGGGTTTATGTACCATTGTGACTCCTTGTCACCGGAGAGGCCCATTTTTCCTGATTGATTCATTAAGTGTATTTGTGCCTGTCAGACACCTTTGGACAAATCAAATGACAAGAGGCTGTGGTTTTATAAAGAAAACAAAGACTTTAGATAGATGTGAAATCCTCTTTTTCTCCTTCACATTTTTCAATTTTTCTTTTTCTTTTTTTGTTTTTTTAGGCAGAGTTTTGCTCTTGTACAGGCTGGAGTGCAGTGCCACGATCTTGGCTCACTGCACCTCTGCCTACCGGGATCAAGTGATTTTTCTGCCTCAACCTCCTGAGTAGATGGTATTACAGGCATGTGCCATTCTGCCCAGCTAATTTTGTATTTTTAGTAGAGATGGGGTTTCATTATGTTGGCCAGGTGGGCCTCGAACTCCTGACTTCATGTGATAAGCCTGCCTCAGCCGCCCAGATTGCTGAGATTACAGGCATGAGCCACTGTGCCTAGCCTCAATTTTTCTTTAAAAAAAGGTAAATAGTGGTATCTCAGCATACTTAATGTGAGAGTTGTCATGTGGCTGGGAGCGGTGGCTCATAACTATAATCCTAGCACTTTGGGAGGCTGAGGCAGGCAGATAACTTGAGGTCAGGAGTTTGAAACCAGACTGATCAACATGGTCAAACCCTGACTCTACCATAAAATACAAAAATGAGTCAGGCGTAGCAGTGGGCGCCAGTAGTCCCAGCTACTTGGGAGGGTAAGATGGGAGAATTGCTTGAACCCAGGAGGTGGAGTTTGTAGTGAGCTGAGATCATGGAACCACACTCTGGCCTGTGTGACAGAGAGAGACTCCATAGCAAAAAAAGAAAAAATAAATAAAGAAAAAGAAAAACAACAACTCCATAAAAAAGTGAATAAAATAGGACCAGGCTCAGTGACTCATGCGTGTAACTCCAGCACTTTGGTGGGCCTAGGTGTGTAGATCACTTGAGGTCAGGAATTCAAGACTGGCCTAGCAAACATGGTAAAACCTCATCTCGATTAAAAATACAAAATATCACTGGGCGCCATGGCTCACGTTTGTAATCCCAGCACTTTGGAAGGCTGAGGCATGTGGATCACCTGAGGTAGGGATTTCAAGACCAGTCTGACCAACATGGAGAAATCCCATATGTCTACTGAAAATTCAGTATTAGCCAGGTGTGGTGGCACATGCCTGTAATCCCAGCTACTCAGGAGGCTGAGGCAGGAGAATCACTTCAATTTGGGAGGTGAAGGTTTTGGTGAACTGAGATTGCACCATTGCATTCCACCCTGGTCAACAAGAGCAAAATTCCATCTTAAAAAAATATATATATACACATATATACACACACACACAAATATATATACATGTATATGTAATCCCAGCTACTAGGGAAGCTGAGGCAAGAGAATTGGTTAAACCCAGAAGGTGGAGGTGGTTTCAGTGAGCCAGGATCCTGCCACTGAACTCCAGCCTGGGTGACAGAGCAATACTGCATCTCAAAAATAAAAAAGGAGTTGGGGAAGAACATGAACAGAAGTGTATCAAAAGAAAACCTACCTGTGGTCAACAATCACTGATTATGAAAGAAATGCAAATCATAATTGCAATGAGGGATTATCTCATGGCAGTCAGAAAGGCTATTTTTAGTAAGTTAAAAAAAATAACAGATGCTAGCAAGGTTGTGGAAAAAAAGAAATGTTTATATACTGTTGGTGGGAGTGTAAATTAGTTCAGCCATTGTTGAAGACAGTGTGATGATGGTTTTTTTGTTTTCTGTTTTTTTTCTCTGAGACGGAGTTTTGCTCTTGTTGCCCAAGCTGGAGTGCAAATGGCATGATATCGGCTCACTGAAACCTCCACATCCCGGGTTCAGGAGATTCTTCTGCCTCAGCCTCCCAAGTAGCTGGGATTCCAGGCACGTGACACCATGCCCGACTAATTTTTGTATTTTTAGTGGAGAAGGGTTTTCGCTGTAGGGTCCAGCCCTACTGGGTCTAAAGGATGTTCTCTACGGGCTCGGAGACGAGAAACTGTAGAAATAAAGACACAGTACATTGAGATCAAGGGAAAAGTGTTGGGTCCAGGGGACCACTGCCACCAGTTCTGGAGACCGGCGAGTGCCTGGACACTCTTGACTTTTTTTTTGACACGGAGTCCACTCCGTCACCAGGCGCCAGGCTGGAGTGCAGTGGCGTACCCTCGGCTCACTGCAACCTCCACCTCCTGGGTTCAAGCAATTCTCCTGCCTCAGCCTCCTGAGTAGCTGGGACTACAGGCGCGTGCCACCATGCCCAGCTAATTTTTTTTGTATTTTAGTAGAGACGGGGTTTCACCATTTGACCAGGATGGTCTCGATCTCTTGACCTCGTGATCCGCCCGCCTCGGCCTCCCAAAGTGCTGGGATTACAGGCGTGAGCCAGCACACCCAGCTCACTCTGACTTTTATTGGATACAAAGCAGGAGGGCGCTGTAAGTAGGGTGAATCATCCACAGTTATTGATAGGGTCAAGCAAATCTCGTGTCTAAGGAACAAGGGGCCCAGGGCTTTCAAGTAGCCGCAGTAGGGGGAAATGAAATGCCTCAGCACTTTATGTTGTGCCTGTCAAGTAAGATTAAAGGCTTCAAGAATTATGCTGCTTCTTTTGTTTTTTTAAAAGAATGAGAGGTTCTTATGTTACTCAGGCTGGCCTCGATCACATAGCCTCACCTCCTCAAGGGCCAGGACAACTGTCCTGAGCCACTGCGGCTCGAATTATGCTTCTTCTTACTGATATCTACAAAAGAGGAACCAGGTGCAGAGGCAGGGAGTGAAAGTAGACACAGATTGTAACCAAACATAGCACAGCACCACGTAGAGGCAATTAAGTCCCTGGGTAACTGGGTTGGGCTGACTGGCATCAGTCCTTCCACAAGAGTGTGGAGTAGTAGAGTGTTTCTCCAGCTCACCCAAGGACAGGGGATGTTCCCTTCCATGGTCTGCTGAGTAGCAGGTGTTTCCCCAAACGCTGGTGCTACCGCAAAGATTTTAGACGCTCTCCAGCAACCCTTACGAGGGTGTGATAGAGGGCTTGGTTTTAGCATTCAACAGGTTGCCCCTGCTGATCGCCACCAGTTGATGTTTGACAGGTGTTAATGCTCTTGCCTCCTGGCCACATCACATAGTGTCCTTTACCAGTTCCTGCCACAGCAACCTGAACGTTCCTACATAATTATGCATAAAGTACAAGAAGGCTTTAATCAAGGCTAAATATTCAATAAGATTAATATCTAATCACTCATGATACTTATTCTTAACTATATTCTTCTTTCTGTATTCTATTTATTAAACAGGAACCGACTGAGGCTTCAGTCTCCTACTTTGGCACTTATGAGACCTTCCACCCATATTTCACCATGTTGGCCAGGTTGGTCTAGAATTCCTGACCTCAGGTGATCCACCCACCTATTCCTCCCAAAGTGCTGGGATTACAAGCATGAACCACCATGCCTGGTCCAGTATGATGATCAATCCCATTACTGGGTATATACTCAAAAATATATAAATTCTGGCTGGGCTCAGTGGCTCACACCTGTAATCCTAGCACTTTGGGAGGCCGAGGTGGGTGGATCACCTAAGGTCAGGATTTCAAGACCAGCCTGGCCATCAGGGTGAAACCCCATCTTAAAAAAAAAGAAAAGAAAAATATATAAATTCTATTATAAATACACATCCATATGTATGTTCACTGTAGCATCATCCACCATAGCAAACACATGGACTCAACCTAAATTTCCATCAATGATAGACTGGACAAAAAAAAATGTAGTACATATACACCATGAAATACTATGGAGCCAGAAGAAAAATGAGGTTTTGCCCTTTGCAGAGATGTGAATGGAGCTGGAGGCCATTGTCCTTAGCAAACTAACACAGGAACAGAATACCAAATAGCGCATGTTCTCACTTACAAGTGAGAGGTAAATAATGAGAACACACAGACGTAGGGACAGAAATGACACACACTAGGGTCTTTTAAAAAGTAAAAGGTGGGAAGAGAAAGAGGATCAGAAAAAATAACTAATGGATACTAGACTTAATATCTGAATTATTAAATAATTTATACAACAAACCATCATGACACAAGTTTACCTGTGTCACAAACCTGCACTTGTACCTTTGAACTTAAAAGTTTTTAAAGCTGGGTATGGTGGTTCACGCCTGTAATCTCAGCACTTTGGGAGGCCGAGGCGGGTGGATCGATTGAGGTCAGGAGTTCAAGACCAGCCTGGCCAACATGGTGACACCCTATCTTTATAAAAAAAAAAAAAAAAAGTTTTAAAAAAGACATATTTGTACTTTTTAAAGAGGAATAAGCCAGTATTTTCAAAGATGGTTTGTTTATAAAATGTAATTTTGCAGCCGGGCATGATGACTCACACCTCTAATCCCAGCACTTTGGGAGGCCAAGGCAGGCAGATCACCTGCAGTCAGGAGTTCGAGACCAGCCTGACCAACATGGAGAAACGCTGAGTCCCCTGGAAATACAAAATTAGCTGGGTATGTTGCTGCATGCCTGTGATCCCAGCTACCTGGGAGGCTGATGCAGGAGAATCGCTTGAACCAGGAGGCGGAGGTTGCAGTGAGCTGAGACTGCTACATTGCACTCCAGCTTGGGCAATAAAGAGCAAAACTCTGTCTCAAAAAAAAAGAAATGGAGTTTTCCACTTGTTTAATAGATACTGTTTACATATTGATTGATTGATTGATTGATTGAAGACAGACACTCTGTCTCCCAGGATGCAGTGCAGCGGTGCAATCTCAGCTCACTGCAACTTTTGCCACCCAGGTTTAATCAATCCTCCTACCTCGACCTCTTGAGTAGCTGGGATTACAAGTGTATGCCACCACACCTGGCTAGTTTTTTATTGTTAGTAGAGATGAGGTGTCACTGTGTTGGTCAGGCTGGTCTTGAACTCTTGACGTCAGGTAATCCGCCCACCTCAGCCTCCCAAAGTTCTGGGTTGTATAGGCTTGAGTCACCATGCCCAGCCAGAAGCTCTAACTTAATTAGATCCCATTTGTTAATTTTTGCTTTTGTTGCAATTGCTTTGGCATCTTTGTCATGAAGTCTGCCTGTGCCTATGTCCTGAATGGTATTGCCTAGGTTGTCTTTCAGGGTTTTTATACTTTGGGGTTTTACATTTAAGTCTTCAATCCTTCTTGAGTTAATTTTTGTGTATGGTGTAAGGAAAAGGTCCAGGATCAATTTTCTGCATATGACCAGCCAGTTCTCCCAGCACAATTGATTGAAAATTCTTTTCCCATTGCTTCTCTTTGTCAGCTTTGTCAAAGGTCAGATCGTTGTGGGTGTGCAGCTTGATTTCCGGCCCTCTATTCTGTTCCATTGCTGTTTCTGTTCTTGTACCAGTGCCATGCTGTTTTGGTTATCATAGCCCTGTAGTATAACTGGAAGTTGAGTAGTATGCCTCCAGCTTTGTTATTTTGCTTAGGATTGCCTTGGCTATTCAGGCTCTTTTTTGATTTCATATAAATTTTAAAATAATTATTTCAAATTTTTTGAGAATGTCAGTGGTTATTCATAGGGAATAGCATTGAATATATAAATTGTTTTGGGCAGTAAGGCCATTTTAATGATATTAATTCTTTTTATTCATGAGCATGGAATATGTTTTAATTTGTGTCATTTCTGATTTCTTTGAGCAGCAGTTTGTAGTTCTCCTTGAGATCTTTCACCTCCCTAGTTAACTTAGCTGTATTCCTTGGCATTTTATTCTTTTTGTGGCAATTGTGAATGTGAGTTTCTTCATGATTTGGCTCTCAGCTTGACTATTGTTTGTGTATAGGGATGCTAGTAATTTTTGCACATTGATTTTTTATTCTGAGACTTTCCAAAGCCCAAAAGCTTCTTCATCAGCTTAAGAAGCTTTTGGGCTGAGACTATGAGGTTTTCTAGAAACAGAATCATGTAATCTGCAAACAGGGACAGTTTGATTGCCTTTCTTTGTATTTGGATGCCCTTTATTCCTTTCTTTTGCCTGACTACCCACACCAGAACTTCCAGTACTATGTTGAATACGAGTGATGAGAGATGACATTCTTGTCTCATTCTGGTTTTCAAGGAGACTGCTTCCAGCTTTTTCTCATTCAGTATAATGTTGGCTGTGGATTTGTCACAGGTGGCTCTTATTATTTTGAAGGTTTTTTTTTTTTTTTTTTTTTTTGAGATGGAGTTTTGCTCTTGTTGCTCAGGCTAGAGTGCAATGACATAATCTCAGCTCACTGCAACCTCCACCTCCCAGGTTCAAGTGATTCTCCTGCCTCATCCTCCCAAGTAGTTGGCATTACATACATGTGTCACCACACCCAGCTAATTTTTTAGTTTTAGTAGAGATGGGATTTCTCCATGTTGGTCAGGCTGGTCTTGAACTCCCAACCTCAGGTGATCCACCCACCTCAACCTCCCAAAGTGCTGGGATTACAGGCATGGGCCACCTTGTCCAGCTATTATTTTGAGTTTTTTTTCCCCCAATACCTAGTTTACTGAGAGTTTTAAACATGAATTGATTTTAAATTTTAATAAAAGTATTTTCTGTATCTACTGAAATGATCATGTGTTTTTTTGTTCCTAGTCCTGTTTCTGTAATGAATCATATTTATTAATTTGGGTATGTTGAAGCAAACTTGCATCCCAGAGATGAAGCCTACCTGAGCATGGTAGATAAGTTTTTTGATTTGCTGCTGAATTTGCTTTGCTAGTATTTTGTTGAAGATGTTTGCATCAGTGTTCATCAAGGATATTGACATGAAGCTTTTTTTTTTGTTGTTATATCTTTTTCAGGTTTTCATGTCAAGTTGCTCCTGGTCTCACAGAATGAGTTTAGGGAGGAGTCCCTTCTCTTCAATTTTTTGGAATAGTTTCAGTAGGAACAGTACTAGCTGTTCTTTTCACATCTGGGAGAATTCAGCTGTGAATCCATCTGGTCCCGGACTTTTATTGATTGGTAGGCTATTTATTACTGCCTCAATTTCCGAACTCATTATTGTTCTGTTCAGGGATTCAGTTTCTTCCTGGTTCAGTCTTGACAGGGTGTATACTTCCAGGAATTTATCCATTTCTTCTAGATTTTCTAGTTTCTATGCATTGAGTTGTTCATAATATGCTCTGGTGATTGTCTGTATTTCTCTGGGGTCAGTGATATCCCCCTTATTGTTTCTGATAGTGTTTATTTGAATCTTCTCCATTTTCTTCTTTATTAGTCTAGCTAGTGGTCTTGTTAGTTATTTTTTTCAAACACCAGCTGCTGGATTTGTTGGTCTTTTGAATGTGTTTTCATGCCACTATTTTGTTCAGCGCAGCTCTGATTTTGGTTATTTCTTGTTTTCTGCTAGCTTTGGGATTTGTTTGGTCTTGATTCTCTAGTCCTTTTTTAGTTGTGATGTTAGGTTGTTAACTTGAGATCTTTCTAACTTTTTGATGTGAGGCTTTAGTACCAGAATGTGGTGTGATCAAATTTATTAAGAAAGGCCAGCAGTGATGGCTCAGTCTATAATCCCCTCCTTACACTTTGGGAAGCCAACACTGCAGAATCACTTGAGCCCAGAAGTTTGAGACCAGACTGGGGAACATGTGGAAAACCCGTTTGTACCAAAAATACAAAAATTAGCTGGGTGTGCTGGCATACACCTGTGATTTCAGCTACTTAAAAGGCTGAGATGAGAGAATCATCTAAGCCTAGGGAGGTTGAGGCTGCAGTAAGCCTTTATGGTGTCACTGCACTTCAGCCTGGATGACAGAGTGAGACCCTGTCACAAACAAAGAAGCAAGCCCAGATATTTTATGCCCTTCTCAGGGTAGGAAGTAAAATTACAGAACACAGCATTTTCAATTTTATTTTTAATTTTATTTATTTATTTATTTTTTTGAGACGGAGTCTTACTCTTGCCCAGGCTGGAGTGCGATGGTGTGGTCTCGGCTCACTGCAACCTTTGCCTCCTGAGTTGAAGTGATTCTCCTGCCTCAGCCTCCCGAGTAGCTGGGATTACAGGTGGCCACCACCAATCCTAGCTAATTTTTATATTTTTAGTAGAGATGGGGTTCACCATGTTGGCTAGTCTAATCTTGAATGCCTGACATCACGATCCTCCCACCTCGGACTCCAAACGTGCTGGGATTACAGGTGTGAGCCACCTTGCCCAGCCTTTTAAATTTTAAACTACTTATTAATGTATTTTGAGATGAGGTTATAAAACTGGCTACTTTTTGTATTTTGGCTTGAGATGAGGTTTTACCCTGTTGCCCAGGCTGGTCTGGAATTCCTGGGCTTAAGCGATCCCCCTGCCTTGGCCTTCTAAAATACTGGGATTACAGGCATGATTCACTTCCTGGCCAAAATTTTTTTTTAATCGCTTGTCTTTCTGGGAATTTTATGTTGGAGAGATTGATTTGTTAAATTTATTCTTAATAGACATTTAAGATGTCAGCTTCTGGTCTCATGGACTCTGAGGTTACAATTACTCTGCTCTATTACAGGACCACACACATAAGAAATTTTAAAAATCAGCTGGGTGTGGTGGCTCACACCTGTAATCCCAACACTGAGAGACTGAGGCCAGCGGAGAACCTGATGTCAGGAGTTCGAGAGCAACCTGGCCAACATAATGAAATCCTGTCTCTACTAACAATAAAAAATGAGCCAGTTGAGGTGTTGCATGCCTGTAATTACAGCTATTTAGGAAGTTGAGCTACTTAGGAGTTTGGGTGGACCAGCAGACAATGTGGGGGAGTGGTGGGAAGGAAGGTTTTGTTTTTTTTTTTTAAATTTTAACTTTTTTTTTTTTTAAGACAGGGTTTCACTACGTTGGTCAGGCTGGTCCCGAACTCCTGACCTCGTGATCCACCCGCCTCGGCCTCCCAAAGTACTGGGATTACAGGCGTGAGCCACCACGCCTGGCGGGAAGGTTGTTGCAGTTAGACTCCAGACAGATGGCTTTAGGCCTCGCGCGCCACTCTGTCACACCGGGCTTTTAGGGTGGACCAGCTGGGCCTCTGCCCTCGACACCAGCTGGCTTTTCTGTCCAGCTGCCGGGTCGACCAGATGTCAGCCCCAAGGCTGGGACCTGGCTGCCTTCTTGAAATGTTTAAGGTGGACCAGATAGCTTTAGCCGGCGGCAATACCGCTTTGGTCCAGTAGAGGGTGCGATGACGGCTCACGCGGCCTTCCCTTCCCGGGCTCACCCAGGTCATCCTCCCACTTCGGTCTACGGAGTAGCTGCAGCTCTGGGGACCTTTCTGAGGTTTTATTTGTTTTTTGTTTTTGTGGTTAAAAAATTTTTTTTCCTAGCCCCATTTTGAGTTTGTTTCCACAGTGCATTGAGTTACTATTACTTTTTCCTTGTTTTCTTTCTCTCTTATGCTCTTTCCTCCTGCACACTGACGTTGCTGTTGTCTTAAATTTTTTTCTTCTTTCATATATGTGTAATCTTCTTTCAGATGTGTAATCATGGCTTACTGCAGCCTGGATCTGCTTCGACTCAGGGATTCTTCCGTTTTAGCTCCCCTGGTAGCTAGTACTACAGTCTTGCACCACCATGCTGGCTTTTTTTTTTTTTTTTTCTGTATATTTTACTTTTTATTTTCGTGGAGACGACATTTGGCCATGTTTCTCAGGCTGGTCTCAAACTCCTGTGGTCAAGCAATCCGCTAGCCTTGACCTCCCAAAGTGCTGGGACTATAGGCATAAGCCATCCTGCCTGGCTAGCTATCTGTCTATCTGTCTGTCATCTATCTATCTATCTTCTATCAACCATCTATCATCTATCTTTGTCTGTCTGGCTTTCTCTGTCTATCTATCTGGCAGGCTCTGTCTGTCTTTCTGGTCTATCTACCTATCATCTTTTTAGTAAAGATGTGATCTTGTTATGTTGTCCAGGCTCTGAATATATTTATATTTTTAAACTTTGTTATGTTTTAATAGCAATGTTGTCTCACCATGATGCCCCCAGAATAGTCTTCAACTCCTGGGTTCCAGGTATCCTCTTTGGCCTCCCAACATGCTGGGATTGCAGGTATGAGCCACCATGCACGGTCTGGTCATGTTTTTGATGTATTAATTCTTTCCAGTCTAGATGCCTAATCTTGTGTCTGAACATTCCTTCTGGTATGATAATGACATATGACTTTCCTAGCACCAGAGTGATTTAGTGGTCCTGCTCTGGCCTAGCCCACAGAAGGGATTGTGACATATCCCTGGATCCAGCACTGAGGTGATGTGACTATTCTGTTGCCTTGGCACTACCCGCAGGGAACATTGTGACATCACTGGGTCTTGTATCCAGGTGATGTGAATCCTCTCTCTAGCCTTGGCTCTTCCCCAGGGGACACTGTGTCATATCGCTGGGCCCCAAACACAGGTTATATGACTCTCCTGCCTGTGCCCTGCCTATGTGGGCCATTGTGACTTTTGCTGGGTCCAACACCCAGGTTGATGTAACTCTACTGCCTAGGTCCTGCCTACAGAAGACATTATGACAAATCCCTGCACCCATCACACAGGCAATGCTCTCTTCTCCTGCCTGGCCTCTGCTCACAGAAGAGGTTGTGACATAGCACTGGGCTCAGAACCTAGCTCACATGACTCTCGCTCTTTCTATATTCCGCCTGAAGAGGATACTGTGACATGTCAGTGGGCCTAATACTAAGGTAACATACCCTTTTGCCTTGACACTGCCTTTAGAAGGCATGATGATTAATTGCTGGGGCCAGAACCAATGTGATATGAGTTTCCTGCCTGGACCCTCCCTACAAGGTGCATTGTGACATATCTCTGGGCCCTCTGACTATTTGATGAGACCTTCTTCTCTTACCTAAATGTTGCCCAAAAAGAGACTGTGACATAATGTTGGGCCCAACACAGAGGTGATGTGACTCTCTTCTCCTGCCTGTTCCTTGACCACAGAAGAGAGAAGACTTATTGCTGAGTTTAGCCCCAGGGCATTCACCTGCTCCCTTGAGAGGCTACACTACATACCTCAGGTTGTCCTTAGGGAGAAAATGACCCAGGAGCTGATATTCACTAGACACTCTGGCAGTAAAAGTTATGGTGTGTATCTTGGTTTACCCTGAAACATAACTGTAACTCAGGACCAGTAAAAAAATAAAGGTGGGCTGAAAACACGTCACTCTAACATAAAGTTTCCAAAGAAAAACCTTGCTTTGAAAACATTCTAAAATTTCTGTGCCTAAGAAAGATTAAAAAAAAAAAGGCATAGAAATTTTGTGCAACAAAGTGTGAAGGAATTATTTTTTGCTTTTTTCTCATGAGAAATATTTTCAAACAAAATAATTTTAAGTGCCATCCAATGCTTTGTCAAAAATAATTAAAATAAGGTATCAAAATGTACACTAAATAAAAAATAGTTGATCATGTGAATTAGGAAAGAGAAGTTGGCATTTAGAAATGTCAGAAGGAACTGGATTTAGTATTTTAGTTTATTTGCAGTTCAAATCTAACTGCAGGCCAGAGTTAGGCTGGAGGAGTGAGGCTGGGAGGTACACTTGAGACCCTTCATGGAACACAAACTTGTAAAAAATGCAGGGGAAAATCAGTCCCCTGTGAAGAGTGAGAATAATTAACTGGCAGGCAATTAGACTAAGGAGGCTCTAGTTTCTCCTTACAGAAACTGCTATGTAACTCTACCTAACCAATTGTTAAATATGGTTTTCTTTATCATGCACCTTATAAGTCTTTCAAGCTCCTTTCATAAACCAAACTACAAATAGCTTCCCTCATAAGCCGCAAACTAGAAAACATACCGGGTGCTCTACAATTATTGAGTCACTCTTTGATTAAATTCTTAAATATTTTTGTGAGGACTGCCACAGATTTTTAATAGGAGAAAATAGAAACTGGGAACCCCAAGGACCAAAGCTGTTCCCACTCATAAACCCACACCCCAAGTCAGGATTCTCCCCTGAGGACCCTCCTGTGGTCCCTGCACAATCTAGGAGAGACACGGCTGCAGATGCAAAGCTGCCCAGAGAGAGCTCCAGGCCAAGGCAGTCACTGGGATGGGAAGAGACAGAACGCCCAGGACTCCTGCTGTCAGCACAGCAGCCATCTTATGGCTGAAGGGGGCTGAGGCTGAGCTTAGCAAGGAGAGCTCAGGGAGCAGATTGTGGAGCTGACTTCGGGGAGGCCTGAGTCCTGCCACAGCTACTTGCCACCAGTTCCAACCAGCCCCTTCCCCTCTCGGCACTCTCACCATGTCTAGGCTTCCGGGGGTTCCTGGCGTCTTAGCTGTGGATCTCAAAATACCTGCAGGTCACAGGGCCACAGAGTCTGGTCCTCTAGAAGCAGAGGACACAGAGCAGTGAAGACAAGACCTGGAACTCCAGCTGCAGCAAGAGACAAAGGCCCTGCCAAACCCAGGAGCCAGGGCTGAATGAGTGACAGTCTAGGCTGCAACCTTCTCAGGCAGATTATCCTCCCTGAGCTGAGCCAAGCTCACCCCATAGGGTGTTTGCCTTTAACCTTGTGTATAAGGTCATATGCACTTGTAAATAATATGCTATATGGCTATTCACAAATTAAAATAACATAATAACAATTGTTCTAAAATTTTATCTTTTTTTTTTTTTTTTTTTTAAGATGGGGTTTCACCATGAGGGCCAGGCTGGTCTTGAACCCCTGACCTTAGGTGATCCACCCACCTCAGCCTCCCAAAGTGCTAAGATTACAGGCGTGAGTCACCGTGCCTGGTCTGTTCTAAAATTTTAAATTTTATGACCTTCCTGGCTTCTAATCATTTGAGCAGACAGCGTGAGATTTTAAAAAGGAGGCAATCCTTAGCTGGGCATGGTGGTACATGCCTGTAATCCCAGATACTTGGGAGGCTGAGGCAGGAGAATCACTTGAACCCGGGAGGTAGAGGTTACAGTGAGCCGAGATCACGCCACTGCACTCCAGTCTGAGCAACAAGAGCAAAACTCCGTCTCAAAAATAAATTAATAAATAAATTAAATCAAATAATGAAATGTGGGCCACATGTGAATTTTAAATTTTCTAGCAGCCAAACTTTAAAAAAAAACAAAGAACAGGTGAAACTGATTGTAACAATTTAATTAACTCAACATATCCAAAATCTTGTCATTTCAATATGTGAGAAATATGTAATTATTAATTATATGCAAATATATACAGATATATGTATGTGTGTGCATATATATATATATATATATGTTTGTAACAAAATCTTTGAAACTAACTCATATTTTACCTTTCTAAGACACTGCAGTTCAGACCAGGCACATTCCAGGCACCCAGTAGCAACACATGGCCAATAGCTGCTACATTGAAGTGCAGCTCTGACATCAGGAGGGTGAATGGCCTGAACATCCCTTTTCTGCCAGGGATGAGGGGACAACCTCTCCCTACCTACATCTCTCTTCAGTTCTGGGGGTAAGACAGATAGTGGCCATAGAAAGAGCAGAGGGCAACAGGAATAAAATAAGCACACATAGACCCCTGCTGACCACCTGTTGCCCACCCTCCTTCTAGAAGTCAGACAATGACAAAGGATGATGGGCTTGCAGCAGAAGAGAACCCTGTGTCTTCAGACCTGTTGACACTCTTGACCTCCAAGTTTTAGATAAGAAAAAGATAGATTAAAGGCAAGCTGATTTTGCTATTTGGCTTGGCCCTAATGGCTAGGCTGTGGTTATCTGTTTTCTCCTGTTGTGTAGGGGACTGTGTGGGTTTAAGCACCAGTCACACACATAAATGTCTACATGTATTTCTGCATTACTCAATATTACCTTACAAGACATCCAACTCTAAACCAGAGGAAAAAAAATAGTACCTTTGGGGTATCCACTGTGAGAATGTAAGTAGTACTGAATCTGCATTAAATCCTGACATTCTACCTACACTGGGTGCATATATTAGTTAGCTATTGCAGCATAACAAACCATCCAAAACTTATTAGCTCATAATTCAGGTGGTCAGTCATTCAGTCTGGTCCCAGTGGGGCCAATTCTCTAGTCTCAGCTGAGTATTTTTAGACATGTATCATCAGCGGCTTGTTGACTAAACAGCTGTGTTTCTGGGAATGAACTTCTGCTTCTGGAGCTGTCAACAGGAGCCCCTTGTTTCTCTTGTCCATGATATCTTATTCTCCAGCTGGCTAACACAGGATTTTCCTACAGAGATGGCAGCGTTGTGAAATAAAAACAGAGCATTCAAGACAATTTGAGCCTGGGCCCCAAACTAGCCCACTGTCATGTTCACAGGTTTCTACTGCCCTGAGCGAATACGACCAGCCAGATCTAGTGTTCAGAAGACAGACTCTGGATTATTATTATTTTTTGAGACAGAGTTTTGCTCTTGTTGCCCAGGCTGGAGTGCAGTAGTGCCATCTCAGCTCACCACAACCTCCGCCTCCCAGGTTCTAGTGATTCTCCTGCCTCAGCCTCCTGAGTAGTTGGGATTATAGGTGCCCACCATCATGCCCTGCTAACTTTTGTATTTTTAGTAGAGACGGGGTTTCACCATTTTGGTTAGGCTGGTCTTGAACTTCTAACATCAGATGATCTGACCACCTCGGCCTCCCAAAGTTCTGGGATTACAGGTGTGAGCCACCATGCCCAGCCTAATTTATATTTAATTTACATTAGTTTATCTCATCTGTGATGAGAAATTGAGTACAATACTTTCAATAATAAAAGCTATAAGAAACCAGGAATCAACAAGGGACTGTTGGCTTTCTAGGTTTTCCATGAGTCCACATTTAACATAAAATTTATTTTCTCTTAAATACCAGGCTTTGTTTCTCCAGTTTTGGTGCATAGCACTGATAACTGTCATAGGTAATTTGACATGGACCACAACGTTTATTCAAATAGCAGGCATATCTAAAAAATTCAGTACTGGCAGATTTAGCATAAACATGTTAAAGAGTCTTTTCCCAATATTTAATCAATTTTTATTTTCCCTGGGTTATAAATTTTATGAGTCAGTTTCTTCATTAGAATTCATACAATCCTTACCCAGTCTAAATAATATGATTCTCAAATTATCAGAAACCTGTACTCAACTTGTCTGGGTCATTTTCATCTTTTCATAAACCTTCTTAAAGACATGATACTCTAGAATTTCACATGCTTTTGAAGTTTTTAGAAACTACGTCAGAATTAAACTATTAACCTGAAATGGTTATAAAGAAACAAATGAAAAGAAGTTGATTCTGTGGCCTACAATAATTTATCATAATAACATAGTCATAACAATAATTATGACTAATAGCATATACTCAGGTATCTTAGATTTTTAGAATTGTAGTCCAGGTGTGGTGGCTCATGCCTGTTACCCCAATACTTTGGGATGTCAAGGTGGGTGGATCACAAGGTAAGGAGATTGAGACCATCCTGGCTACACGGTGAAACTCCATCTCTACTAAAAACAAACAAAAAAATTAGCCAGGTGTGGTGGTGCGCACCTGTAGTCCCAGCTACTCAGAAGGCTGAGGCAGGAGAATCGCTTGAACCCGGGAGGTGGAGGTTGCAGTGAGCCGAGATTGTGCCACTGCACGCCAGACTGGGTGACAGAGTGAGACTCTATTTGAAAAAAAGAAAAAAGAAAAATTGTATACAATTTTGGAATAAACACTAATAACATTTATTGAAATTTAAGTTAAAGAAGGTCAAATATCATTTTTAATTTGACAGTGTTGTCCATATAATTCACCATATCAGATAATTCTGTTCATCATTTTTTTGGATGCTGCATTGGCCCTCTGTAACATCCAAAACTTAGGGGTCAAAAAAAAAAAAAAAAAAAAAGGCAATTTTTTTTAGCTGAAATGTGAATTCGGGAAGCTTGTCAAATATATCAAAGGGTTAAAACGCTTTACCACAATAGGATCACAGGTCACCATAAAATAATAGTCATTCACTTAGACAAAGTGAAAATAAAATAATTTTAAAAAACAAAATCATTTACTGCTTGATATAGGAGATTGATTTTCGCAATCAAAACACCTGAGAAAGACAGCATGAGAAAAATTCTGTCTCTATATGTTTTCAAATTTATTCAAAAGGTGAACAAAAACATTTTGTCATATTAATAATATACAAGGCTGGGTGCGTTGGCTCAAGCCTGTAATCCTAGCACTTTGGGAGGCTGAGGTGGGCGGATCACCTGAGGTCAGGAGTTCAAGACCAGCCTGGCCATCATGGTGAAACCCCATCTTAAAAAAAAAACGTACAAAATTTTTGTCCAGAGAAATAAACTTTTCTTTTTGTATTAATCTCTTATCTATACTGAAGCAAATTATAATAAGGCTTTATAAATAAATCCACCAAATTAGTCATTTTTGACCACTCTAGATTTCCATCCATGTTTTACAATCTTTTTTTGTTTGTTTGTTTGTGAGGAGAAGTCTTGCACTATTGCCCAGGCTGGAGTGCAGTGGCGTGATCCTGGCTAATTGGAACCCCCTACTCCCAGGTTCTAGCAATTTCCTGCCTCAACCTCCTGAGTAGCTGGGATTACAGGGCCACCACGCCCGGCTCATTTTTGTATTTTTTAGTAGAGATGGGGTTTCACTATCTTGGCCAGGCTGACCTCGTTATCCACATGCCTTGGGGGGGGGGGGGAAAGGCTGAAATTCTAAAACATTTGTTATAATACTCTTTTTATTTATGTATAGCCATGTGATATATTATTTACAAATGCATATGACCTTATACACAAGGTTGAATGCAAATACCCTCTGGGGTGGACCTAGCTAAGTTCAGGGAGGAAGCTCTGCATGAAAAGACCGCAGCCTGGGCTGTCACTTTTTCTTCAGCCTGGTATCCAATCCACATCTTCTGTCACTCAGCGCCTGAGAGGGTGGGGTTTTAAACGTTATCCAATCAGCGACGCTGGGCAGTGAATCGTCCAATCAGGCACGCAGCTGAAGCAGACAGGACGGCTTCCGGAATATGGCGGGCCCTTTGTCTCGTTGCAGCCAGAACTCCCGGTCTCCTCCTTATTCCTCTGTATTCTCGGCTCCTAGGGGCCCACCCTCTGTGGCCCCTGACCTGCAGCCATTGGGAGATCCACAGCTAAGACGCCGGGATCCCCTGGAAGCCTAGAAATGGTGAGAGTGCCCGTCCGACATCGCGAAGGAGGAGAAGGGGCTGGTTGGAACCGGTGGGAAGCGGCTGTGGCGGGACTCAGGCCTCCCCGCAGTCAGCTCCACAATCTGCGCCCCGAGTTGTCCTTGCCCAGCTCGGCCTCAGTCCCCTTAAGCCATAAGATGGCTGCTGCACCGACAGCGGCGCCGGGCGTCCTGTCTCTTCCCCGCGCAGTGACTGAGCCCTGGCCTGGAGCCCTCTCTGGGCAGCTTTGCACCCGCTGTGCCGCGTCACTCACGGATTGTGCAGGAGCCATGAAAGGGCCGTCAGGGGAGAATCCTGACTTGGTGTGCGGCTTCATGAATTAAAAGAGCTGTGTTCTGTGGGGTTCCCAGTTCCTCTTTCCTCCTATTAAAAATGTATGGGAGTCTCGGCAAAAATATTAAAGAATTTAATCAAAGAGTGGCTGTAGAATTATAAAGCACTCAGCTATCGATTTTAGTTTGTGGTCTATGGGAGAGGCTTGAAGGAAAGTTTTTTATAAAATGCACAATGAGGAAAACCAAATTTAGTCATTGGTTAGGTACAGTTACGTGGCATCTCTTTTATTGTTCTGAGATGGAGTCTTGCTTCTTCGCCCAGGCTGGAGTGCAGTGGCGTGATCTCTGGTCACTGCAACTTCGGCCTCCCTAGTTCACGCGATTTTTCTTAGCTTCCCAAGTAGCTAGGACTACAGGAGTGAGCCACTGTGCCCGGCTAATTTTTGTATTTTTTTTTTTTTTTAGTAGAGATGGAGTTTCACCAGTTTTGACAAGGGTGGTCCCTAACTGCTGACCTTGTTTATCCGCCCGCCTTGGCTTCTTACAGTGCTGGGATTACATGAGCCACGGTTCCTGATCTGTTACTCACTTTTTAACAACAGGCTGACTGGTGTGAGATGGTATCTCACTGTAGTTTTTTGTTTTGTTTGCATTGCTCTAATGCGATGAACATTTAAACAAATATTTTTGCTAACCACATATTTGTATTTTCAAAAACATCTGTTCATGTTGTTTGTTTTTTGAGACAGTTTTACTCTTGTTGCCAAGCTGGAGTGCAGTGGTGTGATCTCAACTTACTACAATCTCCGCTTCCCAGGTTCAAGCGATCCTCCTGCCTGAGCCTCCATAGTAGCTGGGATTTCAAGCACATGCCACCACGCCCAGCTAATTTTTTGTATTTTTGGTGGAGACACGGTTTTACCATGTTGTCCAAGACGGTTTCGATCTCCTGACCTTGTGATCCACCATCCTTGGCCTCCCAAAGTGCTGGGATTACAGGCATGAGCCACCACGCCCAGCTAAAGTATTTATGTTGTTTTAATTGTGTCTCATGTGACTATGAGATGAGGCCAGAATTAAGTATGAGGGGGTTCAAGATACATTTATGAGAGTTATGTTTCACCTTTACACTTGGTTACAGGGACTCTTCTGTTTGGTTTTGTTAGGGAGAGGTCATTGTGACTCATACTTTCATTACTGTAGCAGAACTTGCTGGTATTTGTGGTGGGGGTACACTTCTGAAGACAGAAATAGCAAAACATATATTTTTTTAGATTTTTAAATTTTTTTTTATTTTTTTTAAAAAGATGGGGATCTCACCATGTTGGTCAGGCTGATCTTGAACTCCCGATCTCAGGTGATCCGCCTGCCTTGGCTGCCAGAGTACTTGGATTACAGGCGTGGGCCACCGCGCCCAGCTGAGAAACATATTTTTACATTCATGGAGCAGCTCATGGTTCCTGAATCTCTTCTGTTATATATATATATTTATTTATTTATTTTTATTTTTTATTTTTTTTTCCAGGCAGTGCTGAAGAAATCTTCTGTTATAAAAGACAGAAATGGGTGGGCTTTTTCTGCAGTTCTCAGTTCTTTTATCTGTGGATGTGAGGCTAGCAGCTAAACAGCTGGTGCTGATACCTTTGAAGGAATTTTTGAAGATGCTGGTGTAACTACTCTAGAGAATGTCATCTGAAAAGGATTTCCAAAAAAAGTGAAAGAGAAAAAATGGCTTTTTTTTTTTTTCCTTTGGTAAATGCAAAGGTAAAGACCATGCCAAGAAAAGATGGCTTTTTAAATGTGAAACATGTTTCAGGTGAAGAGCTGTGTCTACTCTGCCTTCTGGAGTACCAAGCGTTTAGTTGCCACAAATGTTAACTTCTCTACTTGTGTTTCATTCTCCCTCATGAGTTTAACTAATTTTTAAAATTCTGTTGATAGTCAAGGGTCTCTGCTAATTTTTTTTTTTTCTGAAACACAGTCTCGCTTTGTTACCAGGCTGGCGTGCAGTGGCATGACCTTGGGTCTCTATAACCTCTGCCTCCCAGGTTCAAATGGTTCTTCTGCCTCAGCCTCCCGAATAGCCTGCCCAGGCGCGTGCCATCATGCCCAGCTAATTTTTGTATTTTTAGTAGAGACGAGATTTCATCATGTTGGCCAGGATGGTCTCGATCGCTTGACCTCATAATCCATCTGCCTTGGCCTCCCAAAGTGCTGGGATTACTGATGTGAGCCACCACGCCTGGCCTCTGCTAAATATTTATCTCCTTTGTCCTAGTGCCATCTCTGCACTGTCTAAATCATGGCTTCTTATATGCCATGCAGAAGTCTCACCGTGAATTTATAATCTGCAATAATGAAAATTTTCCGTTTGTTGCTGTTGAACATGGGAAAATGTGTATACTCAAGATTCCTATTGGGGAAAAGCTGGCGTTCTTAGTAAGGATGGAGAACACGTAATGTTGAGGTTTCATCTGTGTTATCCATTAGCTCTATGCAGAACAGGATTAAGAAAATGCTTATTTAAACAGGATGACATTTATTACCCTGAAAGTTATAAAAGAAATTATTGGGAGATACCTGCTCTCTAAAGTGATAAAGACTACTTTAAGTTGTTATTAAAAATTACAGAACATAGAAGATACTACATCTTTTTTTTTTTTTTTTTTTGCCCTCCCCCAACCCCCAATACTGTATCTTGAACTCTGCATAAAACTGGTTTCTCTTTATGGTTATATTCAGACTAGTAACTTACTTTTTGAGGGGCAATATCTCAGCAGTTACACTGTGTTCTTCTCTGTGCATCAGCACATCATAAAATGTTGTCCTAGTGCAGTTCGTTTTAAAATTGACTTAAAGAGCTCTGAAATATTTATTTCACTATAGAGTTACTTATTTTTCTTGTCATTATTAACTATGTTTATGTAGCTAAAGAAGAGCTGTGCATAAACCATCACATTTAATCTGGTAGCTGCCTTCCTTTCATAGGTTTTCTTTTCATTATCTCAGTCTTTAGAAAATGAAGAGTCTTATCTTTGTTTACAGATCAAAAAAACTGGGTAAAACATAGACTTTTCCACTAACTGGATGTTTGGGAAAATATTCTTTTTGGGCCAAACACATTGGCATTACTAGTGAGATTGTTAAAAATTCAGAGACTCAGACTTTTATTTCAGATCGTCTTAAAAAAAAATCTGCACAAGATCTTTATTTTCCACCTCTTTAAAACTTAAGAGGTGCTTTTTAAATATTTTTATTTTTAGAGTGAGTCTTGCTTTGTCACCCAGGCTGGGGTGCAGTCCCGAGTAGCTGAGACTACAGACGCTTGCCACCATGCCTGCTAATTTTTTTGTATTTTTAGTAGAGACAGGGTTTCACAATGCTGGCCAGGCTCGTCTCGAACTCTTGACCTCATGATCCGCCTGCCTTGGCCCCCAAAGTGCTGGGATTACAGGCGTGAGCCACCTCACGGAGCCTTAAGAGATGCCTTCTAACTCAACATGTCTTTTTTGTCTGAAACGTATGGATAGCTCCTTCTTTGTGATGCAAACATAGCACTAAAAATGTACATGTTTGAGTTTATGCCTTTAGTTTTATACTTTATTATTCATGAAAGTGTCATATTTATATACACTGGTATTGTGAAGCTTATACCAATCTCTTCTCTCAGAGTTAGAAAATACATTAGAGAATATTTCTTTGTTAAAAATTGTTGGATAATTTCACTCATTCCTGTAAATCTGAACCAGTTTTCTTTACTCTCTTATTTAACCTTAAATGATAAATTCTGCCCATGGACACTTGTAAATCTGTGTGTGTGTGTATTTTTCAGGGGCCGTTGACATTTAGGGATGTGGCCATAGAATTCTCTTTGGAGGAGTGGCAATGCCTGGACACTGCTCAGCAGGATTTGTATAGAAAAGTGATGTTAGAGAACTACAGAAACCTGGCCTTCTTGGGTGAGAATAACTTTAATACACAATTCCTTATATACTCTAAAGGTTTCACTTCTCTATTTTTATATAATAATTGTTGGTAATTTATGCTTTCTATAAATTTCTAATCCCTGTTTTCAAAAAATCTTGAGGAATTGTTCATGTAGAAAAAAAACTTCTTCAAGATGTTTTATCTTGGCCTGAACTTTTTACACTCCTGATTTGGTCTGTATCCTTCACTCCAGAGGAGTAGTAATTTCAGAAATTTAAAATATTGTAGACCCTATGTAAAAATCTGCTTGCCATCACTACTTTTTGACTCATAAGTACTGGGTAGTGAAATTAAGAACCTAGTAATTTAAAATATTTTCTAAATGTTAAGAACTTTCTGTCATTAAATAGTATTTTGGGATTATTTTCTAGAATATTCTATGACATCCTTTTTACTAAGCACAGTAGTAGGTTGGTAATTACAGAATATGAGAAAGATTCATGTAATTTATTTTTAATAAAGCAGGTATTGCTGTCTCTAAGGCAGATCTGATCACCTGTCTGCAACAAGGAAAAGATCCCTGGAATATGAAGAGACACAATATGGTAGCCAAACCCCCAGGTAGGTGAGAGTGAATAAAACAGTTGACGTAGTTGAAAGGTTGGAGATAAGCGGGGTGGCGGGGAGAAGCCAGTCACTACAATGTGTTTTGGGAAGCTGTGTTCCAAAGCAAATAGTTTCTGGAAAGCCTGAGGTGTTTGCCTGTTTTGTTGTTGTTGTTCTCACATAGGGCTATCTTCTCTCTTATGCTTTCAAATTCTCGAATGAGTCTACTTTTCCTACATTGATCTTCCTTCCAAGTTTACAGTGAGAGCCAAAATCCTCTTCATGGCATATAAAACACTATACAATCTGACTGGTTTCTTATTGTTTTGTGGTATCATAATACAGATATCTGCATGATTTTGAGAAACTTTATTTTAAATTACTTTTTTAGTTCTCTTTTTGTATGATGTCTAAACTGTATACTTGTAGTGGTCTCTGGGTTTTTTTTGTTTTTTTTTTTCCCTTGAGACAGAGTCTCCCTCTGTCACCCAGGCTGGAACAATTTTAGCTCATCATAACTTTTGCCTCCCAGGTTCAAATGATTCTCCTGCCTAAGCCTCTCAAGTAGTTGGGATTACAGGCATGTGCCACAACGTCTGGCTCCTTGTGTATTTTTATTTATTTATTTACTTTTATTTTATTATTTTTTAAAATGGATTTCACTATTTTGGTTAGGCTGGTCTCGAACTCCTGACCTCAAGTGATCCACCCGCCTTGGCCTCCCAAAGTGCTGGGAATACAGGCATGAGCCACCGCACCCGGCCAATTTTGTATTTTTAATAGATGGGGTTTTTCCATGTTGATCAGGTCGGTCTTGAACTCCTTACCTCAGGTGATCCACTCACCTCGGCCTCCCAAATTGCTGGAATTACAAGAATAAGCCACCATGCCCAGCCTCTATGGGATTTTATGTTAATTTTCTGCACATTCCATCCTGTTTTTATTACTATGTTCTTGAAATATAGTTTGAAATTACAAAGTATAATGCCCCTTTGTGGTGGTGTTTTCCTCAGGACTGCTTTGGCTATTTGAAGTTTATTGTAGTTTCTTGTAAATTTTAGAAATGTAGTTTTTATTGCTGTCAAAATAATGCCATTGGAATTTTGATAGGACATTTGTTGAATATATAGATTACTTTAGAGAACACGGTACTTTTAACAATATTTATTCTTTGAATCCATAAATATGAAATATTTTAAAATTTATGTCTTCTCTGATTTCTTTTATTGATTTTTTTTTTTTTTTTGAGACAGAGTTTCACTCTTGTTGCCCATACTGCAGTGCAGTGGTGCAATCTTGGCTCACTGCAATCGCCACCTCCCAGGTTCAAGCCATTCTTCTGTCTCAGCCTCCTGGGTAGCTGCAATTACAGGCACCCGCTACCATCCCTAGCTAATTTTTTGTATTTTTAGTAGAGATGGGGTTTCGCCATGTAGGCCAGGCTATTTTTTTTTTTTTTTTTTTACAGCTAGTCTTTTCATTTTTATTACTCAAAAAAGTTTCATTTTTTATTTAGCTTTCTGATCTGTGCTTGCGCCTTCAACACTTTCACAACGATTTTCTGCTCCTCGATAAGGAAAGTATGCTTGATCCTGTCACGAACACATTTAGCACACATGGAACCACCATGGGCCCTGCTGACATGTTTCTTTGTTTTGGACAATCTCATAAGAACTTTAGATCTTACAGCATGAACGCCTCGAAGCTTGCCTGGGCACACACCACATGCTGATTTTGATGCTTTCTCAACCTTCTTGGTATAAAGGTAAACCATTCTATTACCAGGGGTCCGGGACAGCTTATTGTTAGAGGCGGTATTGTAGAAAGCCTACGTTGGTATGTCAAATGCTGAACCATTCTGAGTGCCTGCACACAATGTCCCCGGAAGAGCTGCCAGGCTGTTCTTAAACTCCTGACTTCAGACAATCCCCCTTACCACCTCAGCCTCCCAAAGTGCTGGGAGTACAGGGGTGAGCAACCTCACCCGGCCTCTTTTATTGATTTATATCTTTCATTAGGTAAAGATTTTTTGCCTCTTTGGTTAAATTCTTAGAAATTCATTATTTTAATTCTATTGTAAAAAGGACTGTCTTCTTGGCTGGCATCTCAGGCCTGTAATCCCAGCACTTTTGGAGGCCAAGGCAGGTGGATCACTTGAGTTCAGGAGTTTGAGACCAGTCTGGCCTAATGGTCTCTATTGAAAATATAAAAATTTAGCCAGGAGTGGTGGTGGGCTCCTGTAATCCCAGCTACTCAGGAGTCTGAAGCAGGAGAATCGCT
Organism: Cheracebus regulus; assembly: GCA_963574635.1. Taxonomy (NCBI): domain Eukaryota; kingdom Metazoa; phylum Chordata; class Mammalia; order Primates; family Pitheciidae; genus Cheracebus; species Cheracebus regulus. Next base: position 25,784 of record CAUYQU010069257.1, read on the forward strand.
TGAACTCGGGAGGCAGAAGTTACAGTCAGTCTAGATTGTGCCATTGCACTCCAGCCTGGGCCACAGAGCGAGGCTCAGTCTCAAAAAACAAACAAAAAAAAAGATTTTTTTTTCTATTGTATCCGATAGCTTGTTTTAAATGTATATAACAGTAACTTGTACATTTATGTTAATTTTATAAACTTGTACATTCATATTTTGTCAATTTTCTGAGTGTATTTATTAGTTTAGGCGAATTTCAATGTACTGTCTTTTTTTTTTTTTTAAGATGGACTCTCACTCCGTCAGCAGGCTGGAGTGCAGTGGCTCAATCTTGGCTTACTGCAACCTCCACCTCCCGGGTGGGGGCGACTCTCCTGTGTCAGCCTCCCTAGTAGCTGGGACTGCAGACGTGCACCACCATGCTCAGGTAATTTTTGTATTTTTAGTAGAGACAAGTTTCACCATGTTGGCCAGGATTGTCTTGATATCTTAACATTGTGATCCATCCACCTCAGCCTCCCAAAGTGCTGGAATTACAGACTTGCACCACCACACCCGGCTGTCTGTAGTTTTTTTATGTATAAGATTATTCCACAAACAACTTTTTACTTATTTGTCTTCAATTTCTTTTTTTTTTTTAAGACAGGGTTTCACCATGTTGGTCAGGCTGATCTTGAACTCCCGACCTCAGGTGATCCGCCCACCTTGGCCTCCAAAGTGCTTGGATTACAGGCGTGAGCCACCACACCCAGCCTTGTCTTCAATTTCAATGAATTAAAAAAAATATTTTCTATTCATTATTTTACCACATACTTCCAGTGCTATGTTAAAATAGAAGCATTGACAATGGGCACAATATAGTTTTATGTTGGTGTCTGTGAAAACAAACAACTCCTCAAGTTTTCATAAACTGATTTCAGGAGGTAAAGATCTTCTTTTGTTGGGTTCCCAGGGTTCTAAAATGCCTTCGGGGTTTGTAGTGAATTGGGGTTGTAACTTGATCACAAGCCTTCTGGGTCTTCACTAGGGTCCACATTTAGTTAGCTTGTTACAAGGGGCCTAGGTAGTTGTAATTCCCAGTGGGTTTTGTTTTTTTTTGTTTTTTTAAATTAAATATTCTTCAGGACTTTTATATGTGGAGCAGACACTAGGGCAGGTTTCTACAGTTAGGTCCATATAAAATGGCCCTTATATCAGGGTGTGAATGAGTATGGCCTTCACTGAGTGCCAGAAAGAATTTCTGGGTTTCTGTGTAGACAGAATTGGCCATGAACTGTTACCCATGGAACTGGAACTGAGTCATTGACCTGCTTCAGGGACCACATTAAAGATCAAGATCTGTAGGCCTGCCTGCATGGCTACAAATGGGTAACTTCCTCCAGGTCTCAGGAATGCCAGGACCTCTCCCAAACTGTAACTGGGAGGAGTTTGGGATGGTTTCAGAGTAACTTCAGAATTCTCAGTGGGGCCAAGTTGGTGGGACCATTTCTTGATCTGTAGCCAAGACCAGGGGACCTGTAGTTTCCCTCATGAATGAGGACCTGCCCTCTGAAAAGGAACACTCCTCAATCTTGGGCTTTAGCAGGGTTTCACAACTCCCTTCCTAAAGCCCAAAGCTCTCTTAAAGGCATTTATACTGGAGACAAGGTCTTACTTTATAACCCAGGCTGGTCTTGAAGTCCAGGCCTGAAGCAGTTCTCTAACCTCTATGTACTATGTAGTTGTCATTACAGATTTGAGCCGTGATGCTTGACTCCCTCATAAGGCATTTATTTAAGGAATGAATGAGACATTTTCTTGTTGTGGGAGGGATAAGCAAATATAGCCATTTTTATTTTTTCATCCTATTGATCTTTCTCTCACTATACATTTTTATTTTCTATTTCAAACTTATCTGTAATTTTAGATTAAGACATTTAGGACACTATGCCAGAATTTACATGTTATGCCTAAAGTAATTAAGATAATTGGTAGACACTCCATGTTTAATAAAATAGTTACTTATAAATTTAAATTTGCTGCAGGCAAAAAAAAAAAAACCACCCAGGATTTTTCCCTGCCTTCTTTAGCATATATCTAAATGATAATATAATTTATTGTTAAATATTTGTTGAATATATCAGAGGCTCTAAATACATTTTGAAAAATATATATATTTTTAAATTTAGCAATGTAAGGCTATTTGTTGCTTCTAAAGTTACATTACAGCCATTTTATTTTGTGTACAAATAACTTTTGTTTAAAACATAAAAGTTATCACTTCTTTTTTTTTTTTTTTTTTTTTGAGGTAGTTTCACCCTTGTTGCCCAGGCTAAAATTCTGTCTCCCAAGTTCAAGTGATTCTTCTGCCTCAGCCTCCCAACTAGCTGTAATTACAGGTGCCCACCACCATGCCCAGTGAATTTTTTAGTATTATTGGAAACGGGGATTCACCATGTTGGCCAAACTGGTCTTGAACGCTTGGCCTCAGGTGATTCGCCTGTCTCAGCCTCCCAAAGTGCAAGGCTTATAGATGTGAGCCACCGCACCTGGCCACTCATTTCTTTTTGATGCTTATTTATTAAAAGTTTCTCATTTGAATATTTAGTTTATAATTATACTGCATACTCTGAAATTTTACTGCCACACAGTGCATGCCAATGATTCAAAATGCCTGCTTTCATGAGTACACAGTTACAGTCAAATACTGTAGTTAGACAGATTGTTTAATGGTACATTAATGTTGCATAACAAATATTACGAGTGAACATGTCTTTTATTGCTGTGCAGTTTCATATTAGTGGTTTTTTTAGTGTAGGTTTCTTAACATCAGCTTATTGTGTTTTTTGTTTTTTCCTTTGTGTTTTAATTTTAGTAAGTTTGCAATTCTGTTTGTATACTTTAAGTCAATATGAGGTTTAATTAAAAGATAAATCAGCCATATATCTATCACAGATTGGATATGTTTGTTTATCTATAAATATGACCCCAATATTGGTTATGGCTTATCCTGTATATATTCTTTCTTAGCTGATTTTCAGTGGTTGTTTTATCTTGTGTAAGCAAATGGTCATGGAAATATTTCCACCATTTCTTTTTTTCATGATGTATTTAATGATAAATATATATTTTCTTTGTGTAAGAGAAACATGTCTGTGGTGTGAAGGTAATTTTTGATAACATTTATAAATCTGTATTTTTTTCAGTTTTTCCTTTAGAAAATTGTTGTAAAAACCCGAAATTTTGCATCTTAAATCTACTTAAGTGTACATTTCAGAGTCAGACACGTAAGTGGCTCACATCTTTTGTTTCAGAAATTTGAGAGGCCAAGACAGGAAGCTCACTTGAGCCCAAAAGTTTAAGACCAGCCTGGGCAACATATAAAGATTTCCTCTTTACAAAAAATTTTTAAAAATAGACAGGCATTGTGGTGTGCACCTATGGTTCCAGATACTTGGGAGATGGAGAGAGGAGGATTACTTGAGCCTGGAAGTTTGAGGCTGAAGTGAGCCTTAATTGTGCCACTTCACTTCAGCTTGGGTGACAGAGTGAGACCCTGTGTTATCAAAAAGAAGTTTTACATTTCAGGCATGTTAAATATATTCACATTGTTATGCAAAAGACTTCTAAAAGTTTTACATCTTATGAAACTAAAACCAAATACCCATTAAGTAACAACAATCCATTTGCCCTCTCCCCAGCCCTTGACAAACACCCTTCCAATTTCTATTTTTATAAGTATGACTACTTAAGATATCTCATCTAAGTGAAATCGTACAGTATCCATCCCTTCATTGTTGGTTTATATAGGTGACATAATATTTGCAAATTTTTCTTAAAATATGACAAAATCTTCTGTTAATACTGAATAATATTGATTTGCAGTAGCTTTAAAAACAAAAAAATAAAATAAATAAAAATATTCCATTGTATGTATATGTTACATTTTTGATGTATTTATAAATCAAGAGACATCTGAGTTGCTCCAGTCTTTTGTCTTTTGTGAATATGGGTCCAATAAGTATGGATGTTCAAATATGTCTTCCATGTCTTATATTGCATATTTGGATTATAGATACATAAATAAAATTGCTGTATTTGATGATAAGTCCATTTTAATTATTTGAGAAACATAAAATTTTAAAATAATGACTGAGTCTTTGTTTTCTACTAACAATCAACACGAGTTTCATTTTTATTACATCATGAACAGATTTGGTGTTTTTAAATATAGTGGCCATTGTAATGAGTGTGAGGCAGTTTTGTTTTTCATTTTTATTTGTATGTGTTTCTCTACAAAATGTTTTATGATTATTTCAAATGCTTTATTCCATTTGTGTATCTTTTTTTTTTCTTTTTTGAGATGGAGTCTCACTCTGTTGCCCAGGCTGAAAAATGCAGTGGTATGATCTCAGCTCACTGCAACCTCTGCCTCCCAGGTTCAAGCAATTTTTCTGCCTCAGTTACCCAAATAGCTGGAATTACAGGTGCACGCTACTACGCATGGCTAATTTTTTAATTTTTTTTTTAATAGAGATGGGATTTCACCATATTGGACAGGCTGATCTCAAACTCAAACTCATGATCTCCCTGTGTTGGCCTCCCAAAGTGCTGGGATTACAGGTGTGAGATACTGCGCCCAGAGTATTTGTGTATTTTTTTGATAAAATATTGTTCAGTGCTTTGCTCATTTCTAAATTTATTTAGCTTTATTGTTCAGTTTTAGGAGTTTATACTGAATATTAACTTCTATTACATGTGATTTGCAAAGATTTTCACCTACTTCCTAGAAGGCATTTTATTTTTATTTTTATTTCTTTCTTTTTTCTTTTATTTATTTTTTTAAGGTGAGGTTTCACCATGATGGCCAGGCTGGTCTTGAACTCCTGATCTCAGGTGATCCACCCACCTCGGCCTCCCAAAGTGCTAGGATTACAGGCGTGAGCCACCGCGCCCGACCCCTAGAAGGCATTTTCACTCAAATGAATATTTTTTTTAATGTGCAGAAATTTGAAGTATAGCTTAGTTACATTTTTCTGTTTGTTTTCTTTGTTCTTCAGGCATTGAATGTCATATCTAAGAAAATGGTGCCTAGACCCATATTATGTATTTTTTATATTTTTTCTATATTTATAAGAGATTTGGTTTTTTTAAAGGTCTAAGTATATTTTAAAAAATTATTTGTATATGGTTCAAGGAAATAATCCAACTTTATTCATGTTGATACTCAGTTTTTAACACTTTTTGAGAAGATTATCTTTTCTCCATTGTGTGCTCATAGCAACATTAGGAAAGATCATGTAATCATATACAGAAGGCTTTATTTCTGGGTTCTCTATTCTGTTCTTTCATTCTTTTATCTTCCTTTGTACCAGTATCACTCTTTTGGTTACTGTAGCTTTTAATGTGTTTTAAAATCAAAAGGTATAATGTCTCTTTTTTCTTCTTCATGGATATTTTGCCAGATATAGTTTATAATCACATTTTAAAATGTTAATATTTCTGTAATAAAACTGTGGTATTGTGATTGATTGATTGATTTTTGAGATGGAATTTTGTTCATCCAGATTGGAGTGCAGTGATGCAATCTTGGCTTACTGCAACCTTCAAGTTTTGGTTTCAAGCAATTTTCCTCCCTCAACCTCTCAAGTAGCTGGGATTACAGGTGCCTGACACCACACCCAGCTAATTTTTGTATTATTAGTAATGACAGGGTTTCATGATGTTAACCAAGCTGGTCTCAAACTCCTGACCTCATGATCTGCCTGCCTCAGGCTTCCAACGTGCTGGGATTGCAGGGCAGGAGCCACCGAGTTTGGGCTATTGTGATTTTTATAGATGATATTTAAGTTCACCACTGTAGGTTGGATTGACATTTTAACACAATTAAATTGTTTGATTCTTGAGCAAGTATATGATGAAGAGTTATGTTTCAGTTTCCTTTCTTTTTTAAGAGACAGAGTTTTTCTATGTTACCCAAGGTAATTTCTTTTTTTTTTTTTTTTAAATTGTATTTTAAGCTCTGGGGTACATGTGCACGTCCTGCAGGGTTATTGCATAGGCACACACATGCCATGGTGGTTTGTAGTCTCCATCCCCCCCATTTTTTTTTTTGAAACGGAGTCTCGCTCTGTTGCCCAGGTTGGAGTGTAGTGGTGCAGTCTTGGATCACTGCACCCTCTGCCTTTCAAGTTGAAGCGATTCTTCTGCCTCAGTCTCCCAAAAGTAGCTGGGACTGCACGCTTGCGCCACTATGCCCGGCTAATTTTTGTATTTTTAGTACAGACAGGGTTTCACCATATTGGCCAGGCTGGTTTGGAACTGCTGACCTAGTGATCCACCTGCCTCGGTCTCCCAAAGTGATGAGATTACAGGCTTGAGCCACCACACCCAGCCTAGCCCAGGCTAATTTTAAACTCCTGGGCTCAAGCAATACTCCTGCCTCAGCCTCCCAAAATGCCAGTATTACAGGTGTAAGCCACCACCCTCGCCCTGTGTGTTTTATTTTAATTTATTCTTGGATTTGCCACTTTTATTTTGCTTTTAATTTTTAGTTTCATTTAGTTTTGGTAGGAAAACACACAGTGTATGATTTCGGTCTGAAATGATTTTGTTGTTGTCATTTTGAGACAGGATCAAACTTGTCACCCAGGGTGGAATATAGTGGCATAATTTTGGCTCACTAAAATCTCAGCCTTCTTGATTCAAATGATCTTTTTACCTAAGCCTCCCATATAGCTGAGACTACAGACATGCATAACCATGCCTTGCTGATTTTTAAATTATTTGTAAGGACAGGGTCTCACTATGTTATCCAGGCTGGTCTCAAACTTCTGGTGCCAAGTGATTCTCTCACTTTGATCTTCCAAAGTTATAAATTATAGGTATTAGCCAGTACCCCCCTCTGGTATTCTTTAATAAGACTTGCTATATTTCCTAACAGAATACATCAGGTACAACTAAGAATATTGCATGTTCTTTGGCTTTTGAGTGGAAAGTTTTGTACATGTCTGTTAAGCCTAGTTGGTCTATGGTATGGTTTGGGTGTCCGTGTTCTCCAAACCTGATGCTGCAATGTAATCATAAGTAAGTGCTGGTTGTGGAACCTGGTGGGAAGTGTTTAGATCATGGAAGCAAGTTTTGCATAAATGCCTTGGCACCATCTTTTTGATAATCAGAAAGTTTTCAGTCCATTAATTCAAATGAGAGCTGGTTCATTAAAAGAACCTGGCTTCTTCACCTCACACTTGCTGTAATCCCAGCACTTTAGTAGGCCGAGGTGGGTGAATCGTGATGTCAAGAGTTTGGGACCAGCCTGACCAACATGGTGAAACCCCATCTCTACTAGAGATACAAAAAATAAGCCAATGTGGTGGCACACACCTGTGTAATTCTTTTTTTTTTTCTTTAAGATGGGGTTTCACCGTGATGGCCAGGCTGGTCTTGAACTCCTGACCTCAGGTGATCCACCCACCTTGACCTCCCAAAGTGCTAGGATTACAGGTGTGAGCCACCGTGCCTGGCCATACCTGTGTAATTCTACCATCTCAAGAGCCTGAGGCAGGACAATTGCTTGAACCTAGGAGGCAGAGGTTGCCATGACCTGAGATCCCACCATTGCACTCCAGCCTGGGTGACAAGGCGAGACTTCTTGTAAAAAAAAGAAAAAAAAAACCTCACTGTGTCAACCAGACTGATTTGCAATGGAATGATCACGGCTCACTTCAGCCTCAACCTCCCAAACTCACATGATCTAATTTCAGCTTCTTGAGTAGCTGGGTTGCAAATATGTCTCATCAGGGGCTGGGTGCAGTGGCTCAGGCCTGTAACCCCAGCAGTTTGAAAGGCTAAGGCAGGTGGGTCACCCTGGGGTCAGATGTTCAAGACCAGCCTGGCCAAATGGTGAGACCTTGTCTCTACTAAAAATACAAAAATTAGCCAGGTGTAGTGGCACGTGCCTGTAATCCCAGCTACTTGGAAGGATGAGGCAGAAAAATAGCTTGAACCCAGGAGGCAGAGGTTGCAGAGAGCCAAGATCATACCAATGCACTTCAGCCTCAGTGACCAGAATGAGACTGCATCTCAAAAAAAAAACAAAGTTCATTATGCCTAGCAAGTTTTTTGGTAGAGACAGGTTTTTGTCATGTTGTCCAGTCTGGTCTCAAACACCTGAGTTAAAGTGTTCATCCCCCTTTGACCTCCCAAAGTCCTGAGATTATATTTTTTTAATCAAATAGTTTAATTAACATATGCCTACAATGGTTGCTTAAAGAAATGAATTTACTAGTATCAGTATTGTTATTATTGGTTTATTTTTTATTCTATTTTATTTTACATTCTGGGATATATGTGCAGGACATGCAGCTTTATTATAGGTAAACGTGTGCCATGGTGGTTTACTGCAACTAGGTGATCAACCCATCACCTAGGTATTAAGCCCTGCATGCATTACCTATTTTTCCTGATTCTCTCTCTCTCTCCCACAACAGGCCCTGTGTATGTTGTTCCTCTTCATATGTCCATGTGTTGTTATTGTTCAGCTTCCACTGATAAGTTAGAACATTTAGTGTTTGGTTTTCTGTTCCTGCATTAGTTTGCTAAGGATAATGGTTTCCAGCTTTATCCATATTTCTGAAAGTACCTTATCTTTTTTTTTTTAATGGCTGCATAGTATCCTATGGTATATATGTTCCGAATTTTCTTGATGCAGTCTATTATTGATGGGCATTGGAATTAATTTCAAGTCTTTGCTGTTGTGAATAGTGCTGCAAGGAACATACCCATCCATGTATCTTTATAATGGAATAATTTATATTTTGGGGTTTATATCTAGTAATGAGATTGCTGGGTCAAGTGGCATGTCTGGTTTTAGGTCTTTGAAGAACCACCATATTGTCCTCACATTTCCACCAACAATGTTAAAGCATTTCTATTTCTCCACAGCGTCACCAGTATCTGTTGTTCTTGGCTTTTTAATAGTCACCATTTTGACTGCTGTGAGATGGTATCTCATTCTAATTTTGATTTGCATTTCTGTAATGATCACCAATGATGAGCTTTTTTTCATGTTTTTTGGCCACATGTCTTCTTTTGAGAAGTGTCTCTTCATGTTCTTTGCCCACTTTTTAATAGGGTTGTTTTATTTTTGCAAACTTATTCAAGTTTGCTGTAGACTCTGGATATTAATCTTTGTTAACTGGATAGATTGCAGAAATGTTGCTTTCTTTGCTGCGAGCTTCCAAGATGACAAAGAAAAGAAGGAACAACCGTAGGGCCGCAGCCATGTTCAGCCTATTCGCTGCAGGAGCTGTGCCTGATGTGTGCCCAAGGACAAGGCCATTAAGAAATTCGTTATTCGAAACATATTGGAGGCCGCAGGAGTCAGGGATATTTCTGAAGCGAGCGTCTTTGATGCCTATGTACTTCCCAAGCTCTATGTGAAGCTACATTACTGTGTGAGTTGTGCAGTTCACAGCAAAGTAGTCAGGAATTGATCTCGTGAAGCCCACAAGGACCGAACACCCCCACTCCGATTTAGACCTGCGGTTGCTGTCCCACGACCCCCACCAAAACCCATGTAAGGAGCTGAGTAAAAGATTGAAGACAACTATTCTCTGGAGAAAAATGGAGATTGTACTTGATATTGCCTATTAAGTGTATCTGTGCCAGATAGGGTGGGGATTTTGTGTGTGTTAGACCAAGTATGAAGTAACAAGCAGTATTTTCATGGGAAGGAAAGCTTATTTATTTAATCAATTGTTTTTGTTGTGGGGGGAGTGGGGGAGGAGATGGAGTCTTGCTCTGTTGCCCAGGCTGGAGTGCAATGGTGCTATCTCAGCTCACTGCAACCTCTGCCTCCTGGGTTCAAGCGATTCTCCTGCCTCAGCTTTCCTAGTAGCTAGGATTAGAGACGTGTGCCACCACATCCAGCTAATTTTTTGTATTTTTAGTAGAGGTGGGGTTTTACTGTATGTATTGGCCAGGCTGGTCTGGAACACCTGACCTCAGATAATTCACCCCTTAGGGCTCCCAAAGTTCTGGGATTACAGGCATGAGCCACCGTGCCTGGCTATTCATTTAAATTAAACCTTGTTTGCAGTCATGTCCTTGGCCTCACAACTTGCATAAGCTGAGTGAAATAAAAAGTTTAGGCATCTGTAAAAAAAAAAAAAAAA
>CAUYQU010069258.1:0-56025 GCA_963574635.1 Cheracebus regulus
GCCTCACACCAAGCTCTAACCAGTTAGGTCAAAGGGCCCCACAGAGAAAGGGAAAGAAGAAGCGCAGTAAGGCCTCTGACAGCATCTGCAGTGCCTGAGGCTGCAGAGAAGGTGCCCAGCTGGGTGAGTGAAGGCACTGAATGCTCCCAAAGCAAAGTAGTGTCCTACCAAGCCAGACCAGGTAAGAACCAGACCAGGTAAGGGCATTTATAAGAGCCAGATAAAGTGAAAAGCAGGCCACAGGTTTCCCTAGCAATAGACATCAGCAGCTGTTGCCAGTTAGTGCAAGGGATTTTTACACTGAGGCCCAGGAGATTTCACAAAAACTTTCAAAAAATTAATGTCAGAGGAGTGAATAATGCAATCTCTACAGAGTGTGCAGTACAAGAAAAAGGGTCAGGGGCAGTGGCTCACGCCTGTAATCCCATCAGTTCAGCAGGCTGAGGTGGGCAGATCACATGAGGCCAGGAGTCAACAACCAATCTCTACTAAAAATACAAAAAAATTAGTCGAGTGTGGTGACTCATGCCTGTAATCCAAGCAACTTGGGAGGCTGAGGCAGGAGAATACTTGAGCTGGGAGGTGGAGGTTGCAGTGAGCCAAGATCCTGCCATTGCATTCCAGCCTGAGTGACAGGGAGAGACTCTGTCTCAAATTAAAAAAAAAAAAAAAAAAAAGGCATAGGACAGAACTCTGAGTTTTGAAGGAAGGGTTCCAAAAGAAGTTAATATTCTGAGTAAGGAATGTTCGACTGTATTGACTGAAAATTTCTGTTGGACTTGAAATTGGAAGACCTTAGTGACCTAAATAAAAACAGATTTTGTGAAGAGAAGAACTGAAAAGAGAGTGAAGTGGCTGCTGAGTAAATGAGAAAGTAAAAAATAGATGAGGAATAGAGGCAACAACTATAGGCCTTTCGAGAAATTCGAAAGTGAATGGGAGAGAAAGTAGGTGATTCTTGTAAAGGAAGTAGAGTGAGAAAAGGTTGGCTTTGGTTTGTTAAATAATTTCTTTGTTTTAAGGAAGAGTCCTGAGCATATTTAGTTGTATGAGGGAAGGAACCAGAACACAGAAAGAGTAGATAATATGCTCTATAGACCGCCAAAAAGAGCAGGAAAGGCATTGTGGCCACCATTTTACAAAGAAGAAAACTAAGATTTAGTGGTTGGCTGAAGGCCAGGAACTATGGATGTATTTGGACAAGAAGAAAGCCTTTTTTGTTCATATGTTTTAATTCTTTTAATGTATTTAATATCCTCATTTGCATTAGGACACTGCTGGATGTCGACATTGGTTAGATGACCTATAACATTTCATATTTTTTGTGAGATGAGTTGGAGATTGCTTGTTGTTTATATACAGAAAATGGGAAGAAATTTGATACTTTCCCGTCAGTTGTCAGATGGGTTCGCTATGTATTTGACTCAGGTTATTTCTATTTACTTGGTTCCGTTTAATTGCAGCTTAATACACCTGCTGGAAATATCACCAATGAACCACAGCTGAAAAGTTTAGGTGAGAAGGCAGTGAAAATTGCCATCTCTAGTCTTGATTCCAGTCTTCACTAGATCATATGGAAAGAAAATGATTTCTGAATAACTGAATTTATTCTTACTTGTATTAGATTATCTGGCAGTTTTGTTTTGGACTGCTAAAAACATTTTTTTTTTCCGTAAAATACAGATATCTCCCTATCTCAGCCAACTTGTATCTTTTACTATTGATTTTTTTCCTTCTTGTTGAATTCTTATATTTGAAAATGCTTTGAAAAATAAAAAAGCACTATAAAAGATATTTATAGGATCGTTTTATTTTCTATGTTTCAGAGCTCTGCTAGGTTAAGAAGTATTCTGTATACTCCAAATTATTTCATTAGTAGGAATCAGAGGAATTATCTTGAGAAATTAGATAGATTTCCAACATTTAAAGTATCTGCTTAGACTGATGCTACTACAAAGGCTGAGAAAATAACGAAGAAAATGATAGGTAAAACTTTAATCAGTGAAATATGTTTTTATCGTCTGGAAAGTCTCTCAAATGTCCAACATTTTCAATAATTCCTAGTAATTTCTAAATGCCTGATCTCACAGAGATGAATAAATATATTTTTAAAAATTGACATAGTGAATAACCTCATTAAAATAAATTCCACAAAATATAAACCTTATACATCATTCTACAAGTTTAAGAATACATAAATAATTTTAATGACTTAATTACATTCATGAATTATTACCAGAAATATGTATATTTTAAATTTCCTTGTGTATATCTTGTCTCTAAACAAGATACGGTAAGTTCTCAACAATTTAGTGTGTCTATGTGTATACAGAAGGTGAGTGAGGGCCAGGTGCTGCTATCTTTCGGTTCTGCTTCCAATTTCCTCTCCACTTTGCGTTATCCCCAAGAATCTGAGATGGTTCACATCAATGCATTTCTTTGGCCTCTGTTTCTAGTTGGATTTGTTCAACAGGCTGCATCAACAGAAGATCAGAGGGAGAGAGAGAAGTGATGTAGCAGTATGTTTTTCCTTTTGCTGTCTCCATGCCAGACTGAGGTCAGGTGATTTTGTCCCTCTAGAAAAGGCTGTAACTTCTTTCAGGAGGCCCTGTTCCTGCAGCTGTTCTCGTCAGGTTGCAGTATTAATTGGCATCCCTTTACCTGCGGCCCAGATGAAATACTTTTTCTCTTGCTAGTATTAGTCGCAATGTACTGCATTATCTATGGATGAGGTCTTTAAACCTTGGCCTACTTTGAAAATAATTCTTTTAATGAAATTTCCTCAAATTACCCCCATTGAGTGTTCTGTTCCCTGGCTGAAACTATTAAAGAGTGGGGAATGGACTCCTCAGGGTCCTGAGTTTTGAAGTAGTAACATTCAGTGGCAGCATCATTTCTTGCTTGCCTTGTTGCAATAATCTCTTAGTGGTCTCCCTTCTTCTAACCTTGAATCATCAAAGTGGATCTTCAACACAGTTGCCAGAGTAATATTGTTAAAATGAAAGGAAGATCAGTTCATTTCTCTGCCCAAAGATCTTAGAGGACTTTAAATCTAAACATCCAAGATACCGCCATAGCCTCGGAGCCCTAACAATCTGCCCCTACCTGGCTCCCTTACAGCTCTGCTCTGGTCTCCTCTGCTAGTAACCCCTTACTGTTCCATTGCTCTGGACTCGGATGTTACCTGAACACACCGGACATTCTACCTGTTGAGAATCTTAACACTTGCTTTTCCTCCTGTCCAGAATGTTCTTCCTTATGGCTTTGTTCTTCACTGACATCAGATCTTTGCTAGGATTTTAGCTTCCAAATTAGTCCTTTCCTAAACACACTATTTTAGTGAAACTACATCCTGTCCTGGGCTCCTTTACACACTTATTTTATTTTTTCTCCAAAGTACTTATCGTCAACTAACATATTTATTTTGTGCTATGTCTCTTTAAAAAATGTAAATTGCATAAAAATTGACTTCTGTTTGCTGCTATAATCTACATCTGCAGAACAGCAGCTAGCTCTTAGTAGGCACGTACTCTCTACTGACTGAAAGAATGAAGGATTGGATGCATAGGACTCACTAGAGTTCAGCAACATTTTACTCAGGTCACATTTACTTTAGCTGTAGTATGTTGCTGATTAATATAATCAGTTATTTAATAAATTGCATTGACACTAATGGTTCTATGCCGAAAATTTAATTACTCCCTGATATTTCCATCTTTTTAATGTATACAGATAGGCACATTGCAATCTTAATTTACTCTTAAAACAATGTTTGTGAGTAAAAAGTAAAATGAATCAGTAAACTTGGATCTTTGAACTAGCTTTACTAGTAATTCACACTATATAACATAAGGCAAAGTCACTTTGCACTCCAGTTTCCCCAGCTATAAAATTAGGGATAGGATTGGATGATTCCTAAGGTCCATTCTTCTGAAATTCTGAGAGGTGGTTATATAAAATGTCTTTCCAGTATGTTTATATATTTTTAAATGTCATCTAAAATTATACTGTAATCAATGCTAAGTACCAAAAGTAAGTGACATCTGCAGGGAGCACACAGGCCTTCTTATCATTTGTGTTTTTATTTTCTTTGCTAACAATAGATCAGAAAGTCTCTTTCTGGAGGATAAAAACAGATAAAATTATCAGGAGACTAGTGATCACAGATAACACATGGAATGAAATGAAAGCATAATTTTGAGTTGACTGTTTCTCATTAATGTATTAAGCAGATGAAGTATGTCTGAATTCCAGATTATATTGCAATAAATATTTTTGTATTTATACATCTGGAAGTATACCGATGATCATCTCACAGATTTCCAAATTCAAAAAATGACTTTACATTGATCTCAAATGAGTACTTTAAATTGAAATAAACCTTTTATATTTGACATACTTTTTGCTTGTAAAATTGATACTGGACTCCCAGAAAATTCATGTAAAATTTATAGGCATCTCTAGATAGTGGTTCTTACCTATTTATGGATCTGAAAACATGAAGCAACAAATTTCTGAATTTTCGTCAGCACCTGTATTGTGCCAACACAGCAAAAATCAGATCCTATTTATCATTTTTGAATTTTTGCCATCAGAAATGTCATTAATTTTAATGATAAAATCCTGTTATACATTGCATGGAGTTGACCTTTTGAGCTCTCAGAAAAAATGTATCATATAACCATAAGATGCTATTATCGTTACTTGGAAATGGAATAGATTTCTTATTTTTTCATAATAGTGTGAAGGACAAAAATGTATGTCTTTTGTAATTTTTTCTTTCTGCATATTAAGTCCAATATTCATTTTGGAAATAAGTACTTGTATATTTACAGGCACATTTTATTTTAAACTACTGGAAAGTAAAAACAAATAAATATACACAATCGTTTATATACTTCTAGCAGGCAGCTAGAAAGTGTTTTTATTATACTTACTGTTTTATCATCTCAATTATTTTCAATAAAATCTGAACTGAAATTATTAACTATTAATAAACTCACGGCCATAAATATCTTTTATCCCCCTACAAAATGTTTTTTTATCCTGCATCAATTTATCTTGATTATGAAACAAATTCTCAGATGATTAAAAAATGTAGTGTCTGCTTGTCAGACATTTGGACAGTGAAAAATTCTTTTGTTTGGAAAACAGAAGAACTCATAATTTCTGGCTTCTTAATAGCTTGATGATGTTTGTTTCCATCATGCCTTTTACTTATTGTACCATACATAGCAGAATGCTTTTCTGTGGGCTTCAAATGTAGGCTTAGAACAGGTATCATTCAAAGAAAAGGCTCTCTACATGCATCACAATTTCTTCTTTGCTGCTGCCGTTTCGTATACAGTTAGGTGATACATCCATCCTCATTAGGAACCACTCTTTTTTAAGCACAGACTATTCCCAACAATCAACCAAGCCGGTTCTTCTCTTGAATTTAAAATATCTTCACAACATTTATTCTCACTGCTTTGCTTTTTGTGGTCCCAAATTAGTACAATCATTTTTTAAAGAATACTATCTTCTATATTTATTTGTGCCAATATAATGAAACAGGCTTCATGGGTGGCAGGTTGCAAGCAATACACAATTCAACAATAAGAGAGGACACTGCCAAGTACTAGATATAAAAATAAGTAGAACTTAAAGAGTATGTTTAATCATTGCTAGAGATGCAAAGTATAACTACTTTATATGACTAGTCGCTTACCATTTAATATTTATAAAGCACATTTCTACTTCTCATGAAGTTTAATATTTTATGATTATCATTTCTATAATTCCACAAGAACCCCTCAAAGAAAGCATATTACAGGTTAAAAATTATCTGATGTGGCAAGGGGAACATGTTTATATGACAGATTATGTGATGGAGTATATTGAAAGAAACTCACTGGGAGATGGTGATATGGGTTGCATTCTGCTTCCTACCACTTACTACATATGTGACAGAGCAAGTTCCATGGTTTCTATGTTCTTTAGTTTTCATTCCTGGTAATGAAAGACATAGCTGTCCTATTCTACCTTTTATACTATTTTGGAGTTTATTGATAATGTGTGGGAGAATATTTTCAAAAGAGAAAATGTTTTTAAAATATTACAGGTAAGCATCCTAAACTCTGTATTCCTTGGTGTATACCAATGCAGAATCTACTTGGCCTATGAAATTGACTCTAACTTGCCCTTTTCCTCATTGTGGCAGCCATCTAGGCATAATTATGTTAAATTTAATCTTTAAAAAATTAGCCTTTATCTCTATAATTTGATCATTTTTGTTCTAAGAGTTTACAAATATGATTCTACCTCTAAGTCTTAGCCAGAATCGCCTCCCCTCTTTAAGGTATTTTACAGTGGGGAGTCTTTTATTCATCACCTGAAACTGAGCTAAACGTTGATGCTATTTTTGGACATGGATACTGTATTTACCACTATAAGTCCTTCATCTTTCACTCCTTGCGGTTAAAATATGGACTTGGCAATGTCACTTCTGGGTATAAATCCAAAGGAAATGAAATTAGTATCTGAGAGATATCTTCACTCTCATGTTTGTATAGCACTGTTCACAATAGCTAAAATTTGGAAGCAACCTAAGTGTCCATCAACAGATGAATGAATAAAGAAAATCTGATACTTATCCACAATGGAGTGCCATTTAGCCATAAAAAAGAATGAGATTCTGTTATTTACAACAACATGGATGGAACTGCAGGTGATTATGCTAAGTAAAATAAGCCAGAACATCATATGTTCTCACTTATTCATGCGATCTAAAAATCAAAATGATCAAACTCGTGGAGATAGAGAGTAGAAGGATGGCTACCAGAGGCTGGGAAGAATAGTGGGTTGGGGAATAGGGGGCTCTGGGGTAGGTGGAGGTGGTTAATGGATACAAAACATAGTTAGAACAAATAAGATCTAGTTCTTACAAAACTTAAAAACGGATTTACCATATGACCCAGCAGTCTCATTACTGTGTATATATCCAAAGGAAGATACATCAAATATTTATCTCAGTGCTATTCACAATAGCAAGCACATGAAATCAACCTAGGTGCCCATCAACAATGGACTGGATAAAGAAACTGTTATGTATCCAATCCACTGTTGATTGGATATCAACAAGAATATGTAGGATATCAACAAAGGATATATATGTGTGTGTGTGTGTGTGTGTGTGTGTGTGTGTGTGTGTGTGTATCCTAAGTAATACTATGTAGCCATAAAGAAGAATGAAATTGACTGGGCGTGGTGGCGGACCTCTGTAATCCCCACACTTTGGGAGGAGGGGGAGGGCACATCACCTGAGGTAAAGAGTTCAATACCAGCCTGGCCAACATGGTGAAACACTGTATCTACTAAGAATACAAAAAATCACTAGGCATGGTGGCACATGCCTGTAATCCTAGCTACCTGAGAGGCTGAGGCTGGAGAATCTCTTGAACCTGGGAGGTGGAGGTTGCAGCGAGCTGAGATCTCGCCACTGCACTCAAGCCTGTATGACACAGCAAGAAGACTCCTCAAAAAAAAAAAAAAAAAAAAAAGAAAGAAAAGAAAAGAAAAGAAAAAAAAATTACACTCTTAAAAGGAATAAAAAGAATCATATCCTTTGTAGCAGCACGGTTGCAGCTGGAGGCCATTATCCTAAGCAAATTAATGCAGGAACAGAAAACCAAATACAGTATGTTCCCACTTATAAGTGGGAGCTAAACATTGGCTAGACATGGACATAAAGATGGCAACAAAAAACACTGGGGAATACTAGAGGTGGGAGGGAGGGAGGAGGTCACGGTTTGGAAAACAACCAGGTACTATGCTCACTACCTGGGTGACAGGATCAGTCATGCCCCAGATCTCAGTATCACACAATATACCCACATAACAAATCTGCACATGTACTCTTGAATCACTAAAGTTGAAATTATTTTTAAAAAATTTGATAAGAGAACAGATAAGTGTCTTCATCTCTTATACATACACCCACCCACCCACACACACACACACACACACACCCACACACACACACACAAATAAATCATAACTGTGATGATGGAAGTGTTGGTTTTGTTAATCATTATACATTGTACATGTATATCAAATTATCACATTGTACAGCTTGGATATATACAATTTTTATTGGTCAGTTAAATATTTTTATATTTTACGCAGGATAACCTGTGTTTGAAACTTTGCTTTTCTGTTTACAGGGTGTGTAATCAGATGAAGGATGGTAAATTTTAAGCTTCAAAACAGGAATAATAATAAAACTTACCTAATATAGTTTTTAAGAGTAGTAAATGAGAGAAATGATTTTAGTGATAACTCTAGTTATCCTGTGTAGGCTGGCCTCATGTCAATTAAACTCCTTCTCTGTTGCAACACCACAGTCTCAGTGAATTGACTTTGTGTAGTGGGCAGGAAGAACCCATTAGGTGATTATATCATGCTGCTGCCCACCTGACCCAGCAGGAAACCTGTCTTTCAGAGTCCCAGATATTTCCTGGGGGAGCTGATGGATGTGGTCACAGCATAGTACCTGCCTGTTCTGACTCTCCTCCTCCATTTCCTACCTGATGCCACTTGCAGAAGCCTCACAACTGGTCCTCCTGACAGTCTGTGTAATGAGAAAGCTAAGGTCAGTATCTGGCATGGTCTCACCAGTTGTCTGGGCACTCAAGGAGAAAGCCAAGGGCTGGGTTCGACATGGACTCCACTGGTCCTCCTAGCACCTTAACAGAACTGATTTCCCTCCAGCAGACAGTTCGAGTGGATTCCTCTCTAACTCAATGTTATACTTTGCCATGAGGAACTAAGCAGCTCTGTTTAGACCAAAATCCCAGTGAGTTTTATATCAAGGTTCTCAGACCTCATCCAGAATTTTATCAAGTGTTATGGAATCACTTCCATCAGTTTTTGGTTTTCTCTTCTTTTATCCCAAGGGTTGAAACCCAGAAGTGAACAGATGCTAAGTCATTTCTATTCAGTTTTCTCCAGATCCCTCAGCAAAAAATAAGCAAACAAAGAGTAGTAAATAAGATAATGTACGTAAATTGCTTACTTCATGTTTGGCACTCCATCATTTGGAACTATCATTATCAATGCATCATACATTCTAGTTCCTTTTGATGCCATTCCTGACTTTCCAAAATTTGTGCTAGATTTTCCCTTACTTTTCTTTTCTTACACAAAAAATAAAGTTGCTCTTCTTTTTTACAAGAGTGTAAACACATGGAAAGCCCCTCCTCATGAGCCCCTACAGTCTTAGGCATTCCCTTCCTTTATTGATTTTTTTAGGGTCAGATTTTGTACCACTTGTCTCATGCCACTTTCAAAAATCCTGAAATGATAGTGTCATCAATAAATAATGACAACATTATACATATCTGGCTGTTTCAAGATATTCACACTCAATGGCATCATATCTTAACAGAGACGTATCCCAAAATAGCCTTTTCTAAAACTTGTGATCCTCTGCACTTAAGTCCAATGTTCATTCCCCATGCAAAAAATGTTATTTAATTCTTTAATTTTGTACTGAAATCATCCACAAATGAACCTTTTCCCTCTTTGTGATGGCCCCAATTCTGTTCACAAATTTTAAATATTTTGTTTACTGGACTATTACTTATTACTACTCAGTGCTTTAGTTTCTCATTTACACAAAGAAGATGGAAAATAGTACATCAAGTTTTTATTTTAATTAAATGAGTAAATAAAAAATAGTGTACATATAGATTACTTGGAAGAAGGAGCCATATAGTATTTTATGTATATTTATATATCTTCTATAATACTTAACACTAAATAAAGTTCCTGGCCATGTATACAATATATATAATTTGGCATGCAGAGGCCAGATACCTAATGTGTTTCTGTATATTCATAACTAATATGCATATACACACACTATATCCATTCTTTTTGTTCAATGCTTTAAGTAGTATTAGTATCCTCAAAAGAACTCAGAGATTAGATAGTATGATCTTCATTTTCCATGTAAAGAAACTATGGCTTCAAGAAGTTATAACTTCTTTGGAACCACTCAGCTAAATAGTGCAGAACAAGATTCTAAACACATGCTCTTCTCTCATAGGCAAATGCTGCTTACACCACTTCATCTAATTACCAGACCCTATTTTAGTCAATGATGAGGGTTTGTTATTCCAGCCCCATTCCCATGCCAAAGGCTGAGATCTCTTCATCAACTATTTCAACTGAATAAGACAGGACATCATTTTGTCACTTTGGAAACTTGAGTTGATCGTGCCACTTTCATTCTCGTCTGTGAAAACATAAGTGACTTCTTCCACATTAAATCTGGGGATCAAACATCTTTGAAACATCCTCAGCCCCCCAAGCATTAGCAGCTTTCAGTAAGTAAATTTTCCCCGTCATGAATTAAAAGTAACAAAATGCTCTTTGAGAATGCAAGAATTCCTTCATTTCAGTCATAGATGTGTTTCAACAAAATTGGTGAAATTCTATTATCTAATTATATTCCAGCCTAAGATTGGCACCAGTTTTAGAAGTAGTTTCAAATGATCATAAATGAATTGGAAAACTTGAGAGCCAATTATTCTCTGGCCATGACACTCTCAGTATTTTTAAACTAAGTGTGTTTCTGTAGGTTGTCCATAAATTATTTTATCTTTGTATTAAATACAGTCAGTTTCTTATATATTTCTGAAATATGCTCCATAATGTATATCAGGTAGAAAGTTCTTGTATCCCAAGCTTCCCATTTCCTTAAACTTAATAGTTATTCACTTTAATCCTGTGGATTCAGTGTTTTATAAAGGGAATTTACTTCAAATGAAGAACACTTTTCTATAAACATCCACATGCATTGTTCTAGTTCTCTGGTGAGTCTGGTTTTATTGCTTTAAGCAAATATTTCTTGATTCCATTTGTAAACTATTTCTGAAGAAACAAAGATGGCTTTTAACATATTTTCATTTTTCCCCTTTTACTGAGATTATGATTCCTTTGAACAGTCTTCAGATGAATTTCACCTTTCCGTTTTGTCTGTTTCAAAGAAAGGGAGCCTTTGAAGAGTGTTTTTTTATTTTTCAATATATCTAAAGCTTCTCTTACACGCAAATGAAATTTCCATTTAATGTTTTAGATTTTCACTGAGACTAGGCTATGCTCAGTGGAGAAAAGAAAACAAACTTATTTGCAACTATTCCTAGTTTATGGGAACCCACATCCCAGTCACTTACCACCTTTGCTGCTCTGCACGCAACAAAGACGCAGCAGTCCCCAATTCCAGCACAATTTGCTGTGAGTATGGGGACCTGAGTGTGCATCCAGTTGGTGCCATATACCTTTCATTTTCATGAGTTATAGGTTTAGAAACATAACATTATGAGAGAAGACCATGAGGGACATGAAAAGGCAAGCTGTACTTCACCCCCTTATCCTCTTCCAAACATACCTGAGCAGACACAGAGAGATGCTTGTAATCCTTCACTGTGGTGGTTACCGAAAGCATGAATGTGCCTATTTAAAGAAAGAAACAGAAAATGTATAAATCCCGTCTATGGGATGCAATATTCATGCTATAGCTGCCATAGACTTTCTGGGAATCCTTTTTGCTTTTCTTCTTTAAGTGGTTGGAGGATCACTAGAGCCCAGGAGATCAAGGCTGCACTGAGCTAATATCACACCACTGCACTCTAGCCTAGGCAACAGAGACAGACACTGTCTCTAAAAATAAAGTAGTATTCAAGTTACATATAACTGTGAATTCTTGTTCAGTGGCAATTCTATTTAGACTACTTTTTATGTGCCAGCAAAAAATATAAACTATGGTTTGATTTTAGAAATTAAAATATGATAGGCTAATTTTATCTGAAAAATTACAGCTTGCATAGAATCAGACATTATAAAGAGGACCCTGGAGATTAAGTTAGAGGACATGTACAAATTTATTTTTAAAATCAGTTAAATAATGACAGTACTTCACACAAATACATGACAATATGAAAGTGAGAACTGTAAATGTTCCTTATTTCAATGTTTAAGTAAATCAAACTTCGCATTTGTGGAATTAAAGTAACGATAGATGTTACAGATCTGTGATACTGGCTAGAGATGGGAGATGAAAAAAGACAAAGTAATGTTGTAAAGTCTTGGACTGTAGAGTAGGCATCTTCCTACTCCCATCCATTCTTCCTGCTTCCTGTTATTTAATAAATAAGTAAACATACTCTCACCGTAGATCTTCTTGCCAACCAAACTTTCTGGGTTTTTCTACTTATATTGAAAAGAATAAATCTTGAAATTTTCTTTCACTATTAAAAGTTCTAGATAATGTGTCCTGATGTCCCTTTTTAGTAATTTTGACTTACTATTTACTCTTAAAAAATCCAAAAAAACAAAACCCTCTCAAATGTTTTAATTTGTTATTCCCCAGGACTTTCATTTCGGCTTTGTTTATGCCAGACATGTACTGCTTTAATGCACACTGGTGTCTTACATTAAGTACTCCTTACTGCATGTCTTCAATCAAAACCCTCTGTCTTCTTCAAGCATATGTTCAAACTCAGCCTCAAACATAAAGCCTCCCTGATTAACTTGCCCAGTTAATTATTCTGAGCACTTGTTTTGTAACATTTCTAACCCTTTCACTGTACTACTTAGTATATTTTGGTTTATATATTTACTCAACTACACTGTTTATTTTAGGGAAAGGAGTACCATCAAGATTTTAACACCTGTAAATTCCCCTCAGCTTTACAGTCATGTTCCATAGAAAAAAAATGTGGATGAAACAATGGATTGCTCTTGAATCCCTCTGAATAGCTTGATTGCATGACTTTCATCATAAATGAAGGTCTCATAATTTTATACTTGTAATGTTTATGGTCTTGGCTACCATCAAAATCCATTCATACATTTAAACTTTCCAAAGAAATTAGCCATAGATGAATATTCCTGGGCTCCTCCTTTACTTCTTAGTTTGCATCTTCAGTCACACTTCACGCTACCTTTAACTATTTTTTTAATCACTCTTTACCACTTCAGTTTGTTTCTTCATTAACAAACCTTTGATGGATTCCTGTGTTTACATGAAATAAATATCCAATTTCCTCAAGCATCTCTCTTGGTCTTATAATCGCTTTCTTATGCAGTTCCACTTCTTCCCAACCTCTTATCTTTTCAGCCTCATTGATCTATTCTTTTTCACAATTTAATCATTTTTACAATATAAACATTTTCCTTTAAACAAAGAAGAAGACATGAATGTTCTTTATACTACTTTTATTTCATATTGTGCTGAGTTACTAGCTAGTGCAATTCATAAAAACAAAGACAAAGGAGATACAGAAATTAGTGAAATATGAAATAATCATTATCTGCAAATAATAAGATTGTTTATCTGGAAAACTCAAGATAATCAACAGAATTTTTATAAAAAGCAACAGAATTTAGTAAAGTAGGCACAGAGCCCTATCAATTGCTTTCATATATTGAAAGAAGAAGCTACAAGATCTAACAAAAGAAACAACATATTTTATAATAGCAACAGATAGAGGAACTACCTAGGACTAAAAAAGGAATGATCAATACATAGATTAAAAAAAACTGTAAAGCACTATGGAGATTCATGAAATGATATTTTAGCAAATGAGAAGTATGGCATGTTATTGCAGAGGAAGACAAGCAATCATAAAGTTATCTCTTTATACTGAATTGACTTAGACATTTAACGTGATCCCATTAAAAAATACCAGTAGGATAAATTTGTGCAACTAAAAAGACTGATTTAAAAATATATTTAGAACAATTGGACATATTGACCTGAGTAACTGTTGTACTCCTGCTCATCTGTAGCTTCATCCTGTTCATCGATAGCCTCAGCCAAACTTACCTTCCTATAGAACTGGCCACGGTACCACTGTTAGGTACTTACTTACTGCCTCCAAGTCATGGAAGGCTTATTAACTCCTATGCTCTTCATTTGACACTTAAATTACTTTTTTTTTTGGCTATTCTCAGGCATGCCTTCATATGACTGTAGTTCAATTCCCCACCTAAATATTGAGTCTAGGTGCATTCTCTTATATGTATCTAAATATTTCTTGGTACCAATTATGGTGTCTATGTAGGCATTTGTTATTTAGAGTGGGAACTTTTATCCTACTTAATTTTAGTTATCTCTTTTATTATTTTTTTTCTGATGTCTCATACATGTCAGCAGAGTTGATCCCAACCTAATTAAGCCTCAGGATTAAATTTTGTCATTTTATGTTCTTTTTAGAACACCTGGAAGAAAGTGACAAAGTGTGCTGGGTAAAATTGGGTCTAGGAAGTTGGCTGTATAGTTTATTAGTCTGTAGCTGAAACAAGCAGGGGTATTCTGGGAAATCAGTGCTTATTTTGGCTCAATCTCATGACCTGATGCAAAATATAAGCATCTCCTTAATAAAGCCAGTCTCAAGTGATTCCATGTTGCCTGTTACAGTCTGGAATTTAGAAAATTGTGGAGCAAAGGTAGAAATTGGCTCTGATAACAGGTACAATGCTTGGTTGCCCAAAAGAGCAAAGATGATCTGAAAATACAGACAGGAAAGCCTAAGCAAAATTCTTCTAGCTGTGGAGCTGAAGGCAACTCTGGTCTCCTGTCGAGATTATAAAGCCGGAGAATACAAAAGCAAAGATCAATTTTTGTGTTATATCCTGTTAGATTTTAGTCTTGAGAAGTCCTGTAAATATTCTTTTTTATTTTGTTATATTTTATTGAATCTGGATGATTTTAAAGTACTGTAGTTCCATAATATAAATGTAAATTACCAAAGAAAACAGAGCAATATTAGTGAGTGGTGATGTAAGTGCTTGGGCTTAGTGAAGCTAGCAGACTTGAATTTGAATACACTGGCTGTATGACTCTGGACACTTTACCTAACCTCTCTGGATCTCATTTTTCCATCTAATAAAGGAAATAATCTACCTCACTGTGAAAATGAGAGGAGATTAGAATTTGTTTATGAAAATGCTGAACACATCAACCAATCCTTGGTGCATTCAAAAAATACTAGTTTAAAAATGCAACCTTCATTTTTCTAAGGTATGAAAATATTCTAGTTCTCTTAAACACCTAAATTCTGATAAACCCTAAGAGCAGATGTCTTGCTCTCACTTGACCATAAAATTAATCAGAAATAGTCTGTCATTTCTCAGAGGATTATACACAGTAATTTATTTAAGGGTCAAGAGAAATGTTAATATCCCAGTATGTAATTCAGGTTTTCACCGGAATTGAAATTTATTATCAAACCTTCTTAATTAAACGTAGTAAAATTTTAATTTTTCTTTTCCCATAGCAATGAAATAATGGCAGACATTTTTCAGGATGGTACCTAAAGCAAAATAAATATCCTAAAACCTTCCTCCCTTTCAAAATGTTGTATGATATTAGTAAGTGCAGGCCATCCTCCAAGTTCCTCAAGTACAGTCCAGACAGTCTTGCAAATGTGGTGTCTGGGGGAGCTCACAAGAGCTTTTTGCAACCCATGCCCCACTTCTATAAAAAGCGAGTAATTAATATGTGGCTGTCAAAATGTGGTGAGGATTAATTGGGTGTTTATAAAAGTCTTTAAAGGTACAAAATGCTGTAAGGGCTGTTTCTTTGCTTTTTAAATTAATCATAAAATGTGGAGATTTTCCAGGAAAAGTATTAAAAATATTAGAATTTCATTGCTCCATTTCAAGAGAGAATTAAAATATGTAGCATTTTTATTACATAATTTCTTGATAAGAATCTTAGCTCTTTTAATTAGAGAATTTAGGAGAGGTTAAAATCAAGTTTTGATAGCTCTTTTAATTAGAGAATTCAGGAGAGGTTAAAATCAAGTTTTCATTGATCCTCAATGATTACTTAGCAGAGGTATTTTTTTGATGAAAGTTATAGTAAATGAGAAATGAAAAATCCATGAATCTGTGTGCATTAACATTCTCTTTATCTTGTCAAATGAGCTTTGATTGTCTGAAGAGCTGGCCATTCTTTCCCTCATTTCTATCCTATGACACACTATTTCTAACACTGCTCTCCTTTGGACACCTTATTAGTTTTCATTTAACACAAAATTCTTATCGAGTTTTATTATTTTCCCAGTTCATACAGAAGCTCTTAGAGCTAAGCACAAGGAGATTAGAAAAATAAAAAAGGTATTTGATGGCAGAAAAGATGGGGAGGACAGAAATAATGTTTATATCAATGCACTAGGTGATGGTTGTGCTTCTGTGTTCAATGGCTTGTCTTAGGAAGCACGCATGTTAATAAAATTCTTTAGTGGAATATCTATCAACAGTAATTGAGAATAAAACATGTGAAAGCTGTAGCAGTTGAAGAGTTTAGTTTGAATATGTAATATCTTTTTGCTTTATGATGTTACATACTATGAGACTTTGATGCACATAAAATATGCTGAGAAAGAACTCTGTATTTCATTACGTAAGTATGGAAATTACAAAGTATTTTTAGAACATTCCTAGAGTAGCCCAAACCTAAACATAGATGTTATCCATGAATAGTTTCTTTCCAGTTTTATATGGAGCCAAGGAGTCACCAATTAGCCAGGCAGAAATGTAATGAAGAAAGAGAAAGTATTTGTGTATGTGTGTGTGTTCACTGTGTGGTGTACATATTTATGTTGTGCAGGAGGTATTGTGAGATAGTGGTGGACGCTCTTGGGTGAGTGCACAATATCTCTGAAACAATTTCTTGTGTAAAATGGTGGTAATAGAGGTACTTGTTATGTAGATTACTTATTAGGAAGCCTTAGGTTAATTCATGTTAAAATGCTCAGGGTATCTAGTAAGCAGAGAGCAAACACTTCAAAAATATTAGCTATTATTCTTGTATTTATTATTGACACAATATTTCCACTGATAGTCTTGGAAACAATAATACATTTTTATTCAAGCAACATAGAACAAAATCCACCCCCATCTGCCCTTACCATCCTTCCCACACGAATGTCTAACCAGTTAAATCAGCGATTCTTCCGTTTTTTCAAGCTGAGCACACCAATGATAGGTATGGCACCCACATATCATTAATTGTATTCTCCAGCTAGTAATATGGGGAGAGGTTCTCAGGGGTGAGTAGGAGAAGTGGATCGCAGAGACCTGTGTTGTATAGAGGAGCCTATTCAGCTTTCTGATACACACTTGTTCCTTCTGATCAGTAGTGGGATTGCACCTGTGAATAGCCACTGCACTCCAGCCTGAGCAATGTAGTGAGACCCCCTCTCTAAAAAAAAAAAAAAAGAATCTCTTAGTACAACATAAAATGAGGACTTTGGAAGAGTAAGGAATAATCTCAGGACTAAACCCAAAGCCAAGTTTTTGTTTTTGTTTTAAGTTTTTAATTATTTTAAAAACTTTTTGGATGTTTGACAATTCTGACCTCTCTGTGTCACTGTTGTATATGCTCACTGAGTATATGAAAGAAAACCATCCTGGTGCTATTAGTGGAACAGAATTTTAGATTCAATATCTGATTCCAGGAGCAATTTCAGAGACCACATAATTACAAAATTACATGTATATTGCCTGTTAAGAGACCTGCATTGCTCAGGTTAAAAGGGCTGGCCCTGGAGCCAGAGGTTCTCTTCAAATCCAGCATCTACCTCCCCCTTACTGCATTGGATCCTTGAGCAGGTTACTGAATCTCTCTGTGCCTTCATTTACTCATTGTAAAACAAACATAAGAATAATTAGCTACTACCTCATGTGATTCTATAAAAATTAAATGAGAAAAAATATATAAAAGGTGTAGAGTGGCTTCTGGCGTCAAATTATTCAGAAATATGTTTATTATGTTTTCCTATGGAAAGGACATTCTCAAGTGCTAAATTAACAGTTAATAATAATTGAATCGAATAAAGACACTATATATATTTGAGGGACCTTTAATTCCTTTAAATCAATTATACTTATGGTTATAGGAGACACCAGAATGAAACTATTCGTTGTGTGATTGTGCTTAGTGGAGAAGCAGTAACTTCAGCTAATAATAATATTTTACAATTTTGGGGGCTTTATAGATCACAGGTTTTTATATATTATGCTTGACAATTTCCAAAGTGTTTCACAGATAATTCCCTGTGATAAATCCCTAGCAAATATTAGCCAATTCTGTTTGTTAAAAATAAGGTTCAAAGCAGTTGTCATGCAACACTAGTCAAACACTATTGATGGTTAGCAGAAATCTAATAAAACAAAAATGGTCAAAAATGTATAGCATTCTGCTCTTTTTCCTCCTTTTTCCCCTTTCTCTTCCTTTTTTAAATTATTTTTTCCTTTCTTCTATCCTTTCAAAATATGTACTAAATTTGAGCATGTGTCATATACTATGCAAAGTGCTGGATCTAGAGTAGTGCAACGAAGACATGTTGTTGCCTTCTTTGCAGACCACATTTTGATGAGAGACTCATAGCATGTAAATAAGAAAACAAATCTGTTACCTTAATGACTATATATTGTGATACTATGAAGAAGCGAATGCAGCAGAGTGATAAAAAGAAAATGAGTTGCAGGTAGAGGCTACCTTTAGGCAGGATGATCACAATACACTTCTCTGAGGAAGTGGCATTCCTGAAAGTTGAAGGAAGAGAAGAGCCTGTCAAAGGAGGAGACAGGTGAGGTGCATAGATATATTATGGTCCGTCTGGCATAAGCTGTTTCTGATCCCTATTGTCCTGCAAGTTGAAGTACTTGAATTGATTGAGTCTAGAGTACAAGTCCTCCAGGGAGCTGAGAGATTTTCAGGCTTGTGATCATCAGTGTAACCCTAATCATCAGTTTTATCCTAGCAAGGGGATAGGACTTCGCTTCATGATTCTATAAGGGCTATCACAAAGTTTCCTCTTCTGTAGGCACCATAGCTATGACAAGTGGGGCCTAATCTGTATTAATTCATTCCTCTCCAAATGTATCTCCAAAGGCCCTTTCTTGTAACTGCTATATTCAATGTACAATTTAAATATTCTTCAAGCTTCATCACAAAGCAATTATTTTTTTATTTTGTTTTTGCTGCTTTTTTCTCTATAGCTTGTTGGACCACCAAGAAGATTCTAATTCTGCACTGAAACCTAGAGTTCTCATTCTAGTCTGATATACAAGATAAAACTCTTTTGTAAAATAACACTGGTCTAGACAGGATTAAAAAGAAATCTTATCCCTAAAAGGATACAGTGTAAATAGAGCAGCACATGGCCAGCTGTCAGAGTAAATCCCTTTGGCTTTATACTCCCCGCAAGAGTGCAGTGAGCAGGTCCTTTTAGTGTATCTACCAGGATACTAATAAGATACTAAATTAAAACACCTTTTAAATATCTGTATCTGCCAATAAATTCCTGGGCTTATAAATCTAGTGGATATGACATTCTGTTATTATGCTACTTACACCGAGTATTTATTTTGCACGGCCTGAACCAAACTCTTTAGCATCAGGTACAGAATGCCTAAAGATGCTACTATATTACATTTAAGTTTTCCTGCAGCGTCTCTGCCATTTCCCAGGAGACATCATCATGTACGTAGCTTTAAATTCAGAGTGATGTAATAAAGGAGGATAAAATATGGCTGCAGAATACAATGATGGCACCATGGCAGGCCTCTTTAGCTTTTTTTCATGTTGAAAATTCAGCAGGACTATTAAAGTGTAATGGCACAGAACATCTTGTTAAAAAACAAAAAGCCACAGCCTTGTATGATATTCTTGTTTATGTATGATATTTATTGCTTTTGTATTCTTATTGTGTACTTGAAGTCAATTGAAATGCAAGTGTTAATGAAACCTCCACCATAACACATTTATTCTTCCCTACGCCAAATGAGTCTACAAGATGTAAATGACTTACATATATCAACTGCTCAGGTTTTATTGTTTTGGGTTAATTTATTCACTGTAATATTCTTAATGAAAGTAATGACTCTTATACTAGTTTGTATATTCACATTCTACAGTTTTATTAAATCATGCTGGGAAAGTTCACAATGAAGGACCTTGTTCCATGTTCTATCAAATATATAAATGCAATCCACTTACCAAACATCAACACTACATATTTTGTTATTTGTTGTTTCTTAATTTCACCTCATGAAAATTTTAAGATTAGGGCAGTCCAGGATCTAACATGTTAGTTATAGTTTTGTACTGCATAATTTTTAAAAAGAGTACTCATCAGAATTACCTACTTTTCTTTACTACCTGAAGTTGACTGCACATTTTATTGGTTATGATGACTTAGAATAATCACTTTAAACTTTTATTCTCAATGTTTACATTTCTGTGAATATATGTACCTTAGACAAAAGCAAACATTTTCATAGAAGTATGGAACTTCCAGACTGAGTGAAACAGAAGCTTTCAATATACAGTTAATTCTAAACTATGTACTAGAAAAATAACAACAAAAAAAAATCAATAAATGTGATCACTGTGTCACATAGTTTTAGAAAGCAACCTAAAATTTTTTTAATGTTCATTCCATGTCATATACTGGTTGTCTGGAAGCTCTCTCAACATTTTGCTGAATGAGTGAGCAATCTATTAATATTTAACCTCTTATAGCCAACAATCTTTTTTTTTTTTTTGAGACAGAGTCTCGATCTGTCTGCAGGCTGGAGTGCAGTGACATGATCTCGGCTCACTGCAACCTCTGCCTCCTGGGTTCAAGCGATTCTCCTGCCTCAGCTTCCTGAGTATCAGGGACTACAGGCACAGACTACCATACCCAGCTAATCTTTGTATTTTTAGTAGAGACAGGATTTCACCATGTTGTCCAGGATGGTCTCGATCTCTTGACCTGTGATTCATCCACCTTGGCCTCCCAAACTGCTGGGATTGCAGGCGTGAGCCACTGCACATGGCCTGTAGCCAATAATCTTAATCTGTCCAAAAACTGGCCCTTATTCCTACTTTTTTCTCTAGTCATTTTTGTCATGTATTGCTTTGTTTTTTAATTAGAAGATATTACTTCTCTTGCAGACTAGTCTTAAAATTTTGAGGTAATTGTCAAATCAGTCTCCCTATATGACTTGGTTCAATCAAGTATAACTTCACATGTCATTTCTAAATATGTTCCCTCTTCTTCATCAACACTGCATAGCTCAGACCTATGTTTTTATGTTTTTTACTGCAATAATCTTCCACCTCCAGTTGATCCCTATGTGGCAGTCTATTTATCCTTACAGCCTGTAACTCTGATCTTGTAACTTCACAGCTCAAAAATTATGAAGGCTCCAAAACAGTAAAAGTTTCCCGTAATCCAAATTCCCTAGTATAACATGTAAGTCTGAGATCTAATGCCAACCTACCTTTTTTTAGACAATTGCCATCCCTTTTCTTCATTTATTTTATGCTATAACTAATCTTGAAGACTCCTTATTCCCAGAATCCATTGCCTTTGATTCTTCTCCCAATTTAGATTGCCTTCCTGAACCTTTAGGTCCACCTCTGTAGATTTGGCTCCATATAGCCTTCTTTGATTAAAACCAGTGGAAAGTATTTGTTTGTTTCTTGCAAGCACTCTCCCCCCAATAATCTATCGAAATCTTCTTTAGAGGCATTGAAGCATTTACAACAAACTGTAAAACGTTTGCATACTTGAAAATATTTGCCTTCTATAAACTATGAACATTTCCAGTGTTCAACAAACATTTGTTGAATTAAATTGAATCACCGTAAAATATGTTACACATTTAAAAACTTCAATTCTCCATCTAATGTCTGCCAAATAACCCTTAGCTCCTTTAATCGAGATTCAAAGCCTTATTTTCTAACTTAAAAGTTATTTTAATTGGTCTTACTTGAAGCAGAAGAATAAAGAAAATGGGGAGATGAGGAAGAGAAATGCAAGATGTAGGTTCTAGGAAGGCACCCAGAAAAGTTAAGTCATGCATGTGATCTAAAGAAAAAACTCTGAGAGCTGCAGTTCTCAGAAGGCTTGTGCATGCTTCTTGAAGTAGCAAGTGGTTTTATCCATTATATGAAAAGCATTTATCACATGGTCACCCTTTCCATTTTAAAGAAAATATGTTTCCTGAGTTTACAAAGGCACTTTCTTCCTCGTACTGATTTTCCATCCATGCGACAGCAATTTTAAGCTCCTATCTGAGTGACAGCTAATGTTGCATCAGTGCGAACTGGTGAATGATAGGTTCCAAAGAAACAGCCAAGAAACCCTTCAAGGTATCAAAAAGCTTCTGGTGAATAATCTGTTTTTGATTTAGAATCTGTAAAAAAGGGGCTTTTTAAAGGTGTCATGAGTTTCACTGTCCTTTTCCTCCATATCTCCCCATTCAGCCTCAGGTATTTATAGCACAGTAATGGTTACATTCTTTGTGCTCAGGGCAGATTTTCATTTTCATTTCTTCATAAAATTAATCATTCACATGGCAGAGAAAACTTTTTAAAGTTAGACTTCATGTTTTGATCTTCAAAACAGTTTGACATGTATACTTTTTTGCTGGTTTGTTTTTATTTTCTAGATGACAGCACTAAGAATTGATAGAATCTTTTTTGCAAACTCTCAAGAGAATCTGGGATGACTGCCAGTTACAGAAATGGAGGTGGGAGGTGATCTTTAAGTGTGAAGACATACCTCTCATTTTAGTGTGCTGAATGTCTAATTAACCACATGATCAGAAAATTCTTCCTTATATTCAATGAGATCTTCTTTGGAGTAAGATGAGCCTATTTTTGTTTGACACTCTGTGGAGTTAAAGTCACATTTTCTAATAATAATTACCATGTATTTAATGTTTATATAAGTAGGACCTATGGTAAGTATCTTACATACTTTTCTGATAAATATGCATTGGTATTCTGAATTTACAGATGAAAACATTTAGGTTAAGTTGCCCAAACTTACATGGACAGAACCTTGATTGTATATATGTTTCAAGGTCCATAGTACTTTGAAACCTATGCTTTTAATCACTCTACTCTGCTCACTCTTGACAATAAATTTTCAAGTGTTTAAACTACAATGATATAAGCAACGGTCTCTTACTGTTCTTTTGGTTTTGCCCATAGGAACGTTGGCCATCATTTGTTTATTGCATATGACATTATTCTCCAAGTAGTGATAACAAATACTATCTGTTAGAGTTTTTCCTAATGATGTTGACAGTTAATTGTACCTATAACATACATCACTACCATATGGGTTTCGCTACCTTAAGGCTTTCATCTTATGGTGGTTGTTTTCCTCTCCAATTGTAAATGCCAGCTTCTAGGGTTAGTTTTTATTTTCAAGACACTTTTTGCTTAGATTCTGGAGGCAGAGTGGGATTGTTCATTTTTAATAAAGTGCCATGTAATGTGAAAGCTGAGAGCTAGATGGAGGTTTTGTATTCCAGTAAGTCTGTTATTTCAAAATGCTTAAATTTTGCATTATCACATTTTCTCTTTTCAGTAATTAGTCTTATTTTCTTGATTATACTACCTAGGTACTTGAAATACATGTTTTTTAAGCTTCCCATTCTACTTTTAGAAGAAGCTGACTGCAAGTTTAGAAACATAATTATAAATCATGTTAAGGGATATATAAAGCCACTGCATTACTTTAAGAATAAGGATTTATTTGTGTTATGAACTATGGGCAATCAGTGGCTACTTAGATGTAGCTTGGCCTATATTCTAGAATAGTAAAAAATTACATCATTGTTATAAGAATTCAATGTAAACGGGTCATAAAAGATTTTTAAAAATGGTTACACAGTTTCAGAAAAAAAAAAAGGAACTTCTGCCCAATAATTCCTGGACATTTCCTTGGACTAGGGAGCATGCTTTTTGTTCTAGTTTGGTTTTATTTTCCTAGAAAAATATATTAATTTTGTAATTAACATAAATTTTGCTTTTATAGTAGAGCAGGTAGAATCTGGAGATGTGGTAGAAGATATCAAAGTGGAAAGTATATATTCTACACATTTTAAATACCAAACATATATTTTACCTTGAAAAATAAAACACCTGAGCCCTGCTACTGATTTTTCTGCCATGATAATCAAAAAGAAAAGAGAGTGGGAAAGGTAAAGAGGTTATAGAGAAAAGAATGAAGAAATGTTGGCAGGGAGGAAGAAAGCAAAGCCAAATACTTTGGATATACTTATTCACCATAACTAAAAACTAGTGTAGGTAGATGAAGCATAGGAATAGGCATAGTTTCACATAATATTTCAGCATTTCCTCCTCTACTTTAGTTGTTGTCTATATATAACATTCATATATTTGCAGGCTTTTCATAGTTGATAATTCTTGTGGGTATGTGCACCCAGTCCTCTTCAATAGTGTTGAGAGAGTTGGAGAATTCTCATTCCAAGCAGTTCTTGGTCATTTAACTCTTAATGTTCTCCACTGCAGAGAACAATCCCATTCCTATTCTAGACAATATTAGCTTTCTCTCTGGTGGCTAACAATTTTGTAAGAACCAATTTTATCACGTCATTGTACAGTTTTGTGCAAATGATAGTTAGCTTGTAAATGACAGGCAGTAACATTATAGTGTTTTCAATGCTATTCAGATTGTGAACAGCCAGAAACATCATAGAGCTAGCCTGCTATTGAAATAGTAAAATAAATATTTTTATTGAAATGCATTAAATGGTTGGAGAGTCATACACTGGAATAAAATAGAAAAGGGACACTCACTCAGAGAAAAATTTGACAGGGATCTCAGAGCTACTTCCTACATAATCATAGTGCCAGGAATGGGGATCCTGTGATAGAATTTATAGCAATGGTTTAGCTTTGAATGACTATAATAAAGAAAGAATGGAGGCTGAACATTTTATCATGTTAGGAATGATACTTGAGACTGCTTCACTGCTTGGTTATAATTCAGCCTCTTCAATTACAAATGTCACCCAATCAAATCCTAGAGACCTGAAACAGTGAGGGTCAGTTCCCTTTTTTGGGTGCTGACTTAGAGAGTAATGTCCAAACATGAAGCACATGTTTACTTCAACGTGTTCGTGTGGAGAACTGTGGTCTTAGGCACTGTTTTCAATTGTAACTGTATTGGGGAAAAAGGAAATAAAGAGAAAATGGTCAAAGTATAGAATGAAGCCTAAACATATTTATAGATGTCCTATTGATGGAGAATGGTATTTGTCTTTGAAACAAAAAGCTTTGTTTAAACCTATAACATTTTGTTTACTAGGAAACAATGGTCCTTGATTAATAATGAGTGATAATCATGCAAACAGTTCATACATTATCAACAAAATAATAATGATAATGTTATTGTTGATTTCTGGATTACTGCTGCTGTGGAATAGGAATGGTAAAAATATAAGCTTGTTGACTGTTTTGTACATAACTTGTGAAAAGAAATCTTGATAGGTGCTAGTGTAATAATGGCAAGTATTGAGATAACTGCCAGTTTTTCTGAAAGGAAAAAATATAGTACTTATTTGGAAACTCTTATTAAAAGCTTCAAATAAAATGTAAAGCTTTGAAATTATCAATAAAATTTGTTAAGACGTTGATATTATTAACTCATAAAGACATTGATTCATAAAATCCTAATAATTAGCATATCTATTTTTTGAGACTACCAAAGCTCCAAAGCCTTTAGACCTCTGTATAACATTATTTGGCTTCAATTATATAAAATCAATATTTAATAAATTACATTTTTAAAGATTTTAGACAATTTCAAAATTTGAAAAAATACTACTAATATGCTTAAAATCTTGCAAAACCTTAAAAAAGTGATCACTACAAAACCAATAGTCTTAACAGTCAAATGTTATCACACATATCTACTCGAGGTCACATCACAGAATTTTCAATCTTTGGCCAGGCACTTTGGCTCACATCTATAATCCCAACACTTCAGGAGGCTGAGGTGGGTCAATCACTTGAGATTCAAGACCAGCCTGGCCAACATGGTGAAATCCTGTGTCTACTCAAAATAGAAAAAAATTAGTTGTGCGTGGGTGGCTAGCACCTGTAATCCCAGCTACTCTGGGTTCTAAGGCAGGAGGGTACTTGAACCTGGGAGATGAAGGTTGCAGTGAGTGGTGATCGTGTCACTACATTCCAGCCTGGGTGACAGAGCAAGACTTGTCTTAAAAACAAAACAAAACAAAAAACAACAGCAACAACAAACAATATTCAGTGTTCACCACATCTTTAGGACTAATGATTTTGAGTTTCCAAAGAAAGGGAAGGAACTTGAAGCATATTAACTTGTCCTTTCAAAATAATATGCTTTTGTTCCTTTCATGCTTTCAGCCTTATTACTTACTATAAACTTCCATGCAATTTATGCTCCAAGTACACTTATTATTAACCATTCCCTCAAAACATACACATTTTCAATTTTCATGTTGTTCCTTCACTCTTTGCATGCTGCTTTATCAAGCTCTTCCTCAATTTTGGCATTGGAACATAGGTGACACAGCAATGGGCTCAGAGATGAGTAAATGATTTAAGATGGTCTACTCAGAAGAAAGCCAGGTTGTTTTCATCAGAAAGTTGAGAGAAAGAGATAGGCTCTTCCCTACTTTTGATGTTAGTAAAGAATATTGAACTATGTTATTTCAAATAGCCCACCTACAGTAATGAAGGCATTTCTACTCAATTTGAAGTTTTTTTTTGGTGGTATTTAATTAAATAATTTTCATTATTATGAGGAAATAAGTGTTATCTTCCTTTTGAAGCTTTGCGTGACTGTTCTCTAGGTACTCATCACTTTAAGAACATGCACTTGTTAATTTGACAAATGTTTGTGGAGTTCATGAGAAAGGTCTGGGCTGCAGATATAAAATTAGAAGTTAGTAGCATTTATATAAGTAAATGCTTGACACAGGAGGACATCAATAAAAAAGCGAGTGCATATTAAGAAAAGAGGACCAAAGACAGATCCCTGTCCTACACCATCATATAAAGATAAGGTAGATAAGAAGATCCTGTCAAAAACATTGAGAAGGAGGAGAAGTGAGATTGAAGGAATGCTAAGAGACTATGATGTCTTATAAGGAAGTAAATCAAAATGATAGAGGTAAATAAGCCAAATGCAGCAGCCAGGTCAAGTAAGATGAAAACTGAAACATCAACATTGTTTCAGTAATCTGTTGCTAATTGTAGGCACATCGTTGTGCAGCAGATCTCCAGAACTATTCATCTGGCATAATACTGCACACACACACACTAATATACGTGAAAGGCAACTATGTGAGGAGATGGATATGATAATTACTTTGATTATAATGACCCTTTTACAGTGTATTCATATAACGAATCATCAAGTTGTACATTTAAAATATATTCAGTTTTTAAAACCCTATTCTTCTGGGCATGGTGGCTCATGCCTGTAATTCTAGCATTTTAGAAGGCCTGGGCAGGAGAATTGCTTGAGGCCAAGAGTTCAAAACCAACCTGGCCAACATAGTGAGACCCCACCTCAAAATAATCCCTATTCTTATGTAAATATAAAATGAAATACTATTCAGCATTTGAAAAAAAATGTAAATGCTGCTACATGCAAAGACATAGATGAGCCTTGAAAACGTTATGATGCAAAGTGAAATAAGCCAGTCACATGAAGACAAATACTTCACGGTTCCACTTATAAAATGTAAAATATTCAAACTTAAAAAATCAAAGAGTAGAACGGTTCTTTATAGGGTCTCAGGGTACAGAGTGATTTCAAAGGAGGGGTTGCTGGTGCCCCTGGGATCTCTATGGTTGGTGCCTGTCACCACCTGAGGGCACTGTTCCCCACACTTCATCACCATATGGGAGCTAAAACTTTGGGAGCTATTGGGATAGAATGAATTCATTTTTCATGTGAGAAGGACATACATTTTGGAAGGCCCAGGATGGAATGCTATGGTCTGAAAGTCTGTGTGACTCCAAAATACATATGTTGAAATCCTAACCCCCAAAATGATATTATTAGAAGGTGGGTCTTTGGAGGAGGTGATTAGGTCATGAAGTCAGGGCCCTCATGAATGAGTTTCTGCCCTTGTTAGATGAGCCTCAGAGAACTTGTTTATTTCTTTTACTATATGAGGAAACAGCTATTATAAAAGGTGCCATCTGTGAACTAGAAAGTAAGACCTCACTAGATACTGAGTAAAATATTTGGGGATAGTGGGATGGAATGAATGTATTTTGCAAGTGAGAAGGACATGTGTTTTGAGGGCCCAGGGTAGAATGCTATGGTTTAAATATTTGTGCCCCCTTAAAATTCATATGTTAAAATCTTAACCCCCAAAATGATGGATTAAGAGACGGGCCCTTTTTGAAGGTGATTAGGTCATGAGGGTAGAGCCCTCATGAATGGGAGTCACGTCCCATAGAATAGACCCAAAGACACCTTTGTCTCTTCTACTGTGTGTGGATCAACCAGTAAATGACCCATCATCAGATAGAAATCTGCTAGAGTCTTGATCTTGGTCCTGTGAATCTCTAGAGCTGTGAAAAAATAAATTTACGTTGTTTGTAAATACTTAGTTTATGGCATTTTGTTATTATAGACTGAATGGACTAAGACACTTAGGATTCACTCTCTTAGCAAATTTCAATTATACCACTCTGTATTGTAAACTAGAGTCACCATGCAGTGATTTAGATCTCCAGAATTTATTCATCATGCATAACTGAAACACTGTATACCTTGACCAATATCCAAATCTCTCACCCCAAGGCCGTGGTAACCAAGTACTCTCTCCTTTTATGAGTTTGACTATTTGAGTTTCCACATGTAAGTGAGATTATATAGTATTTTTCCTTTCATGTCTGGCTTATTTCACTTAGCATGATGTTCTTTAAGCCCATTCATGATGTCACAAATGGCAGAATTTGCTTTTATTTTAGAAGCTGAGGATTATTTCATTGTATTAAACCATATTTTCTACATCTATTCATCTGTCAGTGGGCACTTTGGTTGTTTCCCTGTCTAGACTATTGTGAATCTTGCATTGAACACAGAGTGCAGGTTTTTCTTGTAGATTGTGACTTTTATTCTTTGGACAAATACCTGGAAGTTGGATTGTTGGATTTTATGGTAGTTCTATTTTTCAGTATTTTGAGGAATCTCCGTGATGTTTTCCATAATGGCTATTATCAGTTTACATTTCTATCAACACTGTTAAAAGATACCTTTTTCTCCACATCCTTGCTAACATTTGCTTTCTTTTTTTTTCTTTTTAACAATATCATCCTAACAGAAGTGAGGTGATGCCATTGTGGTTTTGATTTGCATTTCCTTAATGACTAGTGATATTGAGTAACTTTTCATATAACTATTCTCCATTCATATGTCTTCTTTGTAAGAATGTCTATGTAGGTTATTTGCCAATTTTTTGATTGTGTTATTTGTTGTTTTTTTGGTATTGAAATTTATGAGTTCCTTATATATTTTGGGTGTCTACTCCTTATCAGATATATAGCTTGCAGATATTTTTCCCATTCTACAAGTTTCCTTTTCACTATGTTGATTGTTTCCTTTGATGTGCATCTTTTTTGTTTGATATAGTCCCACGTTTATTTTTGCTTTTGTTGCCTGTGTTTTGGGGGTCATATCCAAAATTTCATTACCAAGACCAATATCAAAGACTTTTTTTCTCTGTTTTCTTCCAGGGGTTTCATAGTTTCAGGTCTTACATTTAAGTCTTAAGATCAATTTAGAGTAGGTTTTTTTTGTGTGTATAGTGTAAGATAGAGTTCAGTTTCATATTTTTCAACTTGGAGATTCACTTTTCCCAAGACCATCTATTAAAGGGAATATCGTTTCCTCATTCTGTATTCTGGCACTCTTGTGTAAGATTAATTGACCATATATGTAGAAATTTCTCTGTTTTCTATTCTGTTCAATAGGTCTATGTTTCTGTTTTTATGCCAGTATTATATGATTTTGATTATGATAGTTTTGTAATATAATTTGAAATCAGGAAGTGCAACTAGTCCAGCTTTGTTTTGTTTTTTTTCCCAAGATTTCTTTGGGTATTCAGTTTGTGTGTGTGTGTGGTTTGACTTGAATTTTAGAATTTTTTCTATTTCTATGAAAATACCATTGCAATTTTGAATTACATTTAATCTGCAGATCACTTAGGGCAGTATGGACATTTAAAAAATATTACTTCTTCCAATTCATAAACACAGGGTACTTTTAAATTTATGTGCATCTTCCTCAATTTCTTTCATCACTATTTTATGTTTAGTGTACAAATCTTTACTTTCTTGGTTAAGTTTAGTTCTAAGCATTTTATTATTTGCATTTTATTATAAATGAAATAGCTTTCTTATTTCATTTTTTGAATATTTATTTTTAGTGTATTAAAGCACAATTGGTTTTCATATGTAGATTTTGTATCCTTAGATGTTAATGAATTCATTTATTATAACATAAATGAAAACCTTAGACTCCATTAAAAAAATGAAGTTCAGACTAGAAAAACAGAAAAAAAAAAACAGAGAGTTGATTTTTTTTTTTTTGAAAAGTAAACAAAACCTTTGGTTAGACTAACTAGGAAATACAGAACATTCAGATACATAAATTTATAAATGAAAGATGAGACATTGCAACTGACATCACAGAAATGTAAATGCATCACTGGACTATGAATAGTTCTGTGCTAATGAATTAGGTAACCTAGAAGAAATGAATAAATTAATAGAAATATACAATCTATACCGATTGAATCAAGAATAAATAGCAAATCTAAATAGACCAACAGTAAATGAGGAGATGGACTCATAGATCAAAAACCACCCAACAACGAAAAGCCCAAGACCACATGGCTTCACTGGTAAATTCTGTCAAATTTCATTTAGTCTACCAATTTCATTTAGTTATGAAGTCTTTAAGGTTTTCTGTATATAAGAGCATGTCATCTGCAAACAGAGACAGTTTTACTTCTTCCTTTCTCATTTGCCTTTTATTATCTTTCTTGCCTAATACACCTTGCTAGGACTTCCAGTACTATTTTGAATAGAAGTGACTAGAGTGGACATCCTTGCCTTGTTCTTGATGTTACAGAAAAACCTCTTCTTTTCTCAACAGAGGATAGTGTTATCTGTGAGCTTGTCATGGCCAATAAATATGGCCTTTATTATATTCAGGTACATTCTTTTTATACTTAGTTTGTTGAGCATTTTCATCATGCAAGGGTGTTACATTTTGCCAAATACCTTTTTTAAATATATCTATTAAGATGATCATATGACCATTATATAATCATATCACTCATTTTGTTAATGTGGTATGTCATATTTATGATTTGTGTATATTGCCTTGCATTTTAGGGATAAATTCTACTTGACTGTGATCTATGATCCTTTTAATGTACTGTTTAACTTGTTGATATTATATATACATTATATATATATATATGCGTGTGTGCGTGTGTATATATATACATATATATGTTAATCATGGATATTGGCTATAATTTGCTTGTTTTAGTATTTATTCTGCCTTTGGTATCATGAGAATCCTGGCCTTATAGAATGAGAGTCAATGTGTTCTTTCCTCTTTGATTTTTTTTTCTTTTTTTTTTTTGGTAGAGTTTGGGAATAATTGGCATTAATTCTTCAAATGTTTGGTAGAATTTACGAGTGAAGCCATGTGATCTTGGGCTTTTCTTTATTGGGCGGTTTTTGATCAATGAGTCAATCTCCTCATTTATTGCTGGTCTATTTAGATTTGTTATTTCTTCTTGATCCAGTTGGTATAATTGTATGTTTCTATGAATTTATTTATTTCTTCTAGGTTACCTAATTCATTGACGTAAAAGTGTTCATAGTAGTCTAATAATGTATTGGTATTTCTGTGGTGTAAGTCGTAATGTCTCATCTTACATTTGTAATTTTATGTATTTGAATCTTCTGTCTTTCCTAGTTAGTCTAACTAAAGCTTTTGGTTACCTTTCCAAAAAATGTCAACTCTCTGTTTTCTGTTGTTTCTCTGGTCTGTATTTT
Source organism: Cheracebus regulus (assembly GCA_963574635.1). Lineage (NCBI taxonomy): Eukaryota > Metazoa > Chordata > Mammalia > Primates > Pitheciidae > Cheracebus > Cheracebus regulus. The sequence goes on from CAUYQU010069258.1 coordinate 31,952, forward strand.
ATTTATTTCCATCTGATCTTTATTAACTTCTTGCCTCCTGCTGACTTCACGTTTTATTTGTTCTTCTTATTCAAGTTTCTTGAGGCATAAAGGTAATTTGTTTATTTGGGATTTTTTTTTTTAATTTTTCTTTTCTGGAGATAGAGTCTCACTGTCATCCAAGCTGGAATGCAGTGATGCAATCACAGCCTCCTGCAGCCTATAGCCCCTGAGATTAAGCATTCCTCCTGCCTCAGCCTGCCAGGTAGCTAGGGCTACAGGCATGTACCACAACACCTGGCTGATTTTTCAATTTTTTTTTTTTTTAAAGAGACAAGATATGACTGTGTTGCCCTGACTGGTCTCAAACTCCTAGGCTCAAGCTACCCTCCTGGCTAAGTCTCTCAAAGTGCTCAGATTATACAGGCACCACCCACTGCACCTGGCCTTTTTTTTTTTTTTTTTTTAATGTAGGTGTTTATCACCCTAAACATTCCTCTGAAAACTGCTTTAACTACATTCATTAAGTTTTAGTATGTTGTGTTTTTATTTCAACATGTTTCAAGATATTTTTGATTTTCTTTTTAATTTCTTCTTTGGCACATTTGTTGCTCAGGAATGTGATATTTGATTTCTACATATTTGTCAATTTTTCAATTTTACTTCTGTTGTTGCTTTCTAGTTACAAACCCTTGGAGCCAGAAAAGATACTTGATATTATTATTTTGTCTGATACTTGATATTACTTTTTTCTGATACATGTGTAGTCCAGCTGCTCACTTTTGGTTGCCATTGGCACAGAATATCTTTCTCCATCCCTTCACTTTCAGCTTATGTATTTCCTAAAAGCTAAAGTAAATATTTTCTAGGAAGCACATAGTTGAGGATCAGTTGAGGCCAAGAGTTTGAGACCAGCTTTGGTAAATGAGAAGACCCTTACTTAGTAAGCTATGATCACACCACTGCACTAAATTCAGGGCAATAGAATGAGAATCTGTCATTCATGCATTCATTCATTCATTCATTCATGAATAAATAAATAAATATGAATTGATTAAATTACCTAATCAAAGACATAGAATGGCTAGATGGATAATAGAACAAGAACAAGCGATATGCTTCCTAGAAGATATTTACTTTAGCTTTAAGGAAATGCATAAGCTGAAAGGCTCTGAACATCTGCTTTCCCCCAGGGCAGTGTCTTAAAATGCTCAAGGTTATGTAACTTCTCCCCATGCTGCAGAGTTGAGGCTGCTGCCCTTTACATGTTGTCCATGGGAGTTTGGGTATGCCCTCTTTGGAGGTCAATGTTTGTCTTCTGCAGAATTTCACATATGCCATATCAGGGGCAAATGTGGGGTGCGGAGGCCAGGCATCAGTCAGTTGACAGGGTGCAGGTGAGCTGTTTATGGGTTTTACAGTTGGGCCTCTTGGTGCAGTCTGAGAGCCAATTAGTGGGACCTGCAGTCAGTTTTTGAGATACATGCCATACATGTGAGCCTGTATACCTTTACCCAGTTCTTAGCTCCCCTGAGACTATACTGCAGTTCAGGTCCCCTCAGTGATTTGGATTGGGTGAGGTTGATGAATGCCTCTTGGTCAATGTCCTGCAATGCTAAAGAAGCCTGATACTAATTCCTCTCTCACTTTACATCATGGGAGAAATTGAAATCTAAGGAAAATCAAGAATATGTTTTAAAGAGAGTAAACAAAGAGGGTAGAGACATTGAATATATGCCAGAAAATGGATATGTGCTTGATCATATAAAAATGCTTACTTGCTTTTTATGTAAACAAACCATCACCTAGTGTCAGGGGCAAACCAAGAATAGCCAGATAATTTTTTCTAATTTTCAAAATGGAAATTGGAAACACCATGATATTTCCATAAACTTTCTTTAGTATAATTGTTCAGTATGGATATCATATTGAATTTACTGGTTTAATATAAAATATCTCATATTCCTTGGTTATAAGGCAAGACTTGTTGGAAATTCAAAGAAACTTTATGCTTATTTCCTCTCCATAGGAGTATGGTACTTACTGTTAAACACACCAATTTAATGTTAAAATACCATCTCTATGTTATGATTTCTAATAATTTTTACATATTATCTTGGAATAATTGATGAATTAGCCAAAGAGCAAGATATTTTTCTTTATTTGTATTTTTTAAAACATCAGCCCAAATCTACGTATTCCATCCCCCAAACACATTGCTCTGACCCAGAGGTCAAGTCATGAAAACTTATTGTCATAAAAATTTAGTAATCAAGTCAGAATATTTATTATTTACTTCTTGGTATTTACCCAAATGAATTGAAAACTTATTTTCATACAAAACCAGTATATTTATGTCAGCTTTACTTACAATTTTCAAAATTTGAACAAAACAAAGAAAGCCTTTAGCAGGTTAATAGATAAATAAGTTGAGGCTCATCCAAACAATCGATATTATTCAGAGTTATAAAATGCACTATTAAGCCAACTATGAAAAGACATGGGAAGATTTAAACGCATATTATTAAGTCAAAAAAGCCAATCTGGAAGACCATATGCTATATAAGTCCAACTATCATATGACATTCCGGTAAAGATTAAACTAGGGCGACAGTGAAAAGATCAGTGGCTCCCAGGAGTTAAGGGGGAGGGAAGCTTTTTTAGGAGAATAAAATTAATGTATGTGATCCCACGATGGTGGATATATGTTGTTATACATTAAAAAAGTGCAATACCAAGAGTGAACCTTAATATAAATTATGAACTTTGAGTAATAATAATATGTCAGTAGCAGTTCATGAATTGTAACAAACGTATCACTGTGAGCCAGGCTGTAGCTATAAATGGAGGTTGTGCTGTACATATGGGAACTGTCTATACTTTCTGCTAATCTTTGCTGTGAACTTAAAAGAGCTCTAAAAAATAAAGTTTATTAATTAAAAATAAGAGACCACAAAAGTATTATTTTTGTGCTTGATTGCATCTACTCATGCTTGATGATATCTAGTTCCATTTTTAGTGTGTTATAGTGAATTCAATTTGGAAGATTTAAGAACACCAGTTCATGTTCTCAAAACAATTTCAAAAAGTTAATCTTTTAAAAATGTAATTGCATAAAGCTGAATCTTACTTTGCTACTATTCATTTTGTAGGAAACTATATTTCTCAGCTATTCTTGGAACACAAAATTGTCAGTATTTGTGTGTCACCAACTCTTGCCCAGAGCATTCTGCTTTGTTGGAAAAAAAAAAATCCTCATTTTGAGTGAGTGAGAGGATAAAAGTAAGTGGAATCAACTGGTAGGCATGTAAAGAGAGATTCATTTGTGGACTATATTCATCTACCTTATAAGATGGTTTTGGTATAGTTTGATTTCAGTGCCTTTATGAGTAGCTTAAAATGTAACATCCTATATTCCTGGGTGATATAGAAAAGGAAGAATTATACTTTTTATAGTATTTTTCAAAATAAATGGACAGTGATGTAAGATAATGGGAAAAATAATTTAGGTATCGTCGTATCTAATACTAATGAAAAATTCCTGGGCCATCAGTGTTCTATACTGAATGATTGTCTTCATTTGAATGGAATATGGACTCAGTAACTCTTGGGGACAAGCCTAAGGAGTTGTAGACTTTCTCCTGTGCTATTTATTTGTTTCCTGGTCTCTCAAAACCATAGATAATTATAATTTAAAAACCCAGGAAGAGTTCCTAAAAATCATCTTTTTACTCTCATTCCCAGGCTCCTCAAATCACTGAGAAATATTTGAGGACTTTGTTACCCAGTTTAAAAGTACTAGTCATGTCATGTTAGCACAATAGCAATAAGCACTAGTTATGTAGCCTGCTTATATTAACAATAAAAGATCAGGATTTAAGAAAAAATATCTGGCTCCAATCAATGACCCTGGTGTTTTTCTGATTAAAAGGAAAGAAGGTTTTACACAGAGGCCAAAGGAAGTCATTGAAAGTTGAAAATAAACAATTACAAACATTGTGTTTTTCCTTCCTCTTATCATTTTATTTTCACTTAATAAAGAGTGTAATCTATTTGTACCTGCTTTTGCCTTAGGAGCTGAAGGAAGATAATGAAAATATTTTACTATCTGTTTTCAAATTATAAGCTGTGTTTCCAAAGAAAGTAAAAACTCGTGTGTATTATCACATTATTGTTCTCAGGGGATTGCAGTCACCATAGTGATTGTAATTACATGGCTTCATTAACTTTATACATTCTACCTGTTATGGGGGGGTTCACATTAAGAAAATTTGCATATGCAGGAAATGAATGTCATTTGCGGGGAGTTAATGTCATTAAAATTTAGGCAGTCCCTATCATGCAAAGGGGTTTCCATTGGGATATGCTTTTCAGTATGCCCTTTATACTCATTGTGAGCATAGAAATCTATTTCCAAAGCTCTGAAAACCTTTAGAGGGAAATATTAGAAATGAACAACTATTTTAACAAATCTGATTTATACTGGAATTAAATACTAATACCAGCACTATTAAAACACACTCAAGTATAACATGGTCCTGAAAAAAGTGTAAATATTTTGAATATTTGGGGTGTTCTTGCACAGCATGTGTGTGTGTATTTGCATGTTTTCTTGTACAACTTGATTGTGTGACAGTATTTTAAAATGCATATTATTTTTTGTTGGCACTTTCTATAGTTATTGACCAATTTAATCTGTTAATTTTCACTATAATTTAAAATTTTAATATTTCAAGTGAAGAAATCACAATAAACAGTAAACATAAATGTAAGAAAAAAAGGAAAGGAAATGAACTTTTAAAATAATAATTCACAATTAAGGCCCCTACAATGAATGCATTTCAGATATTTTGAAAGGCAGGATAAGTTTTAAAGGGGCTTCATATATCTTTGTGTTTAGAGTACATGTACTTGACCTTTTGGTAACACCATCATGTTGAGTTGTCTAGAGAGGAAACTATAAGGTGGGAGAAGGTGAGGGACTGTCAATAGTTACCAAGGAAGTGAACACTCATACCCTCATGTGCTTGCCCTTAGCACACGTCAAGGCTGTATCAGAAGTTCTTGTATCCCTAACTTCCATTTGACATACTAGGATCAATATCAGCTATTGAGAACAATACCATTAACAACAGTAAAGCACTTATTGTATAAATAGGGAAATGGGGTGATATTACCATATGGCAGAGGCTATGTTAATTTCTAAGGGGCTGTCTTGAAAGCCAGATTCAAACCAACTTATAATTTATTTTTAGTTATTAAAATTCATAGTAGTTCACAATAATAAAGAAATTACCGATTTTCTGGTACAAAATTACATTCTAGGGAATTACATTACACATGTAAATTATGGTGGGCTCTTTTCAATCTGTATTTTTTTAGGTTAATTAATTCTTCAAGAAAGGTGATGTATGTCAGTATTGGGTGAAAAAATTACTTTATATGGGCAATTCACCTAGATCTCAAAGTTGAAAGCAACAGAGTTAACAATGGAGTTCAGAGGTAACTGGAAAAAAATCAGTTTTTTAAATCAAATTATTCCTATGTCTTCTGAAATTTTCTCTATCTGATTAAGAAGTATATAACATTTATGTTAAATAATTCAGAAGAATGAATACATTGAGTGAATAAATTAAAATGTGTTTTTCCTTTTCTTCTAGCCAGACAATTTTGCTCTCCTTTTCACTATAATATAAAGAATGGACTTTCCTAGGGTACAGGTAATCACTTTTTGGATCAAAATGACATACTCATTGGTTAGCAGAACATCATGGAAGTTAATTTATGCCTACTTCCAAATGAAAATGACCCCAAATCAATTGACTTTTTCTTTTTTTGGGTGGGGGGGGAAATGGAGTCTCGCTCTGTAGCCCAGGCTGGAGGGCAGTGGTTCGATCCCAGCTGACTGCAATCTCCGCCTCTCAGGTTTGAGTGATTCTCCTGCCTCAGCCTCCCAAGTAGCAGGGATTACAGGCACATGCCACCATGCCTGGCTAATTTTTGTAATTTTTAGTAGAGATGGGGTTTTGCCATGGTGGCCAGGCTGGTGTCCAACTCCTGACTTCGTGATCTGCCCAACTTGCCCTCCCAAAGTACTAGGATTACAGGCATAAGCCACCACGCTTGACCAATTGACCTCTTATTAAATGGGTTGTGTACCTACTATTAATTTTGGACACTGCAATCAATGCCTGTTAAGATTTGTTGGAAAAAATAACACATAGCTTTTCTAGTTTGTTGTTTGAAAATACAACCGAAGTTTATGGACTTATTCCCTCAAATCTATCAATGAATAATTTATTTTGTACTTTGAATGCAAAGTAATTCCTTAAATAATTATAATTTTTTAACTGTGACTCTTAAAAAATATTCAGTTTACTCAACAAATGTTTTTGAGCATCTCCTATTCTAATACAGTACTTGGAAACCATGGTTGTTTCCCAAATCAGTTAGTAAAGTTTACAAAATTCATATGCATATGGACCCCTACAAACTTATTATATCAGAATTTGTGGAGTGAGATTAGTTCTTATATGTTTTTAAAGCTTCAGGGAGTTTCTGATGTTTCATAATAATTGAGGACCACATTTCTAGGCATTATAAAGCACATAAAAAACACACATGTTAATGGCAAATATTTCACAGTCTCTTAGACCTCTATGAAAGAAAGTATCTTTTTAACAAAAATTCCTAATACAATACAATTTTATTAACTACAGTCCTCATGTTGCACATTAGATCTCTAGGAGTGTTCATCCTACGTATCTGCTACTTTGTATTTTTGTACTATATTTCCCCATTTCCTCACCACCACCCCTGCCCCTGATAACCACTATTTTATTCTATTTTTGCTGTGTTTTGACCTTTTTAAAAGATTCTACCTATAAGTGAGATCATGATGTAATATTGTTCTGTCTCTGTTTTACTTCATTTACATAATGTCTTCCAGGTCCATCAATGTTGTGGCAAATGGTAGGATGTGCTTCTATTTTTACAGCTAAGTATCCGTTGTCTATATATATAATGTGTGTAAATATATATGTAATATATACATATATTTATAAATGAATATTTTATATCATATATACATAAATACATGTAGATATAGATTATATATATATATCCATAAATATATGTATATATTTCACATTAAGAAAGTTAAATATAAAAAACTAGAAAATTACCTACACTTAGAGCCACTTTGTGGAAAAGATTAGTCTAGTAATAAAGATAAAATACAGGTTTGAGTGAGATAATTTAGTACAGTATTCACCAGTTTCTGCGTGTCTTTATTTTTTATTTTTTATTTTTTATTTTTTTATATAAAGTGATTTATTTAGAGAGAGAAACAGGAGAAAGAGAGAGAAAGAAACAGCTAACTCTCACTCTGAGTGAGCGAATCCAAAAAGATGGAATCCAGGAGAGGAAAGCAGCTTCTACACTGAGTGGAAGGGAATAGAGATAGAGTTTAGGAGGGGAAGACAGGCTTCCATGAGAGAGTGTGGAAGGGGCCTCCAGACGGGAAATCCAGGAGAGAGAAAAACAGCTTCCACAAAGGGAGTGTTCGTGGAAGGGGACCCAAACATGGAGTGCCCTGAATGTCTTAATCTCTTTGAAACCTTACACGTGCAGATGCAGGTCACCATTGAAAGAATAAAGACTTTTTTCACCTAGAGGATGGCTCTGATGACCAGGGAGTTGGGAACAGTCTTCACTGCTATGTCTCTAGATAGTCAAGGATGGGAGAATGGAGCTCAGAGGAGAGGCCTTGCCCAGAGTTATAAATTTGAGAACTGGAAACATACAGAATACTATTTGAAAACTACAGAAATGCATGATATTACTAATGGAGGGTGTCCAAACAGAGAAAAGAAGAATGCTCAAGATTAATTCCTAAATATGTAAAACATTTCATTTTGAGCTTAAGTGGAGGGAAATTAGCTACCAAAGAAGATTGAGACAGGGTAGCTCGGGAGGTAGAAAGAAAACCAGGAAAACATGACCTTCCAGATTAGTGAGGAGACCTATTTTCTTTAAGGGAGTGGCTATGTCTAATGCTAATGATTTTAAGTTAGGTACACATAGAAGAAGGTCCATTAAATTTTGCAATATGAAAATCAGTGGTGACCTTGCAATTTTGGCCAAGTGATGAACAAAAACCTAGATTGGGATGGGTCAGGAATAGATAGGAAATGAGGAAAGGACAGCAATGTAATACACCCTTCTGAGAACAGTGACCATGAAGAATGTTAAAGAATGAAGTAGTAGTTATTAGGCTTGCTGTGCTGCTTGGTTTTACTGCCCCTTTGGAAAAATTAGCAAAAAAGTTATTGGTAGATATATTAGAAAAAAAAAATCTGTTGATAATGTGCAGTTATAAGCCAGAGACATATTAGGGAGTAGAATACAGACTATATTTCAGCTCCTATGTCCCTCTGCAGTCAGGTTCTTTCAAATTATACAGTCCTGAATTGCATATGAACATAAAAATTTGTCTAAGACATTGTGATAAAATAAACATAAATATTTGGTCTTTGTCTCCAGTTCCTGGCATACAAGTCTTAAAATCCTTGGACTCCTTAGAGTTATGAGAGAGAGAGTGTCTTTGATATTGCTAATGAGATAACTAGTGGCAAGGGATTTCCAGACAGCTTCAGGATGGGGACTGGTCATGAGAAAGACCAAGTCATAATTAGAAGGGTGGGACATTCAGCCCCACCTCCAAGCCTCTAATAGGGGAAAGGGGCTAAGGGTTGAGCCAATCACTGAGGGACAATAATTTAATCAACCATACCTATGTAGTGAGGCCTACATAGCAACCCCTAATTGACGGGATTTAAAAAGAGCTTCCAAATTGTTGAACACATTGAGGGGCTAGGATGGTGGTGCACCTGGAGAGGGTATGAGAGCACCTCATTCCTTCCCTCAGAACTTACCCCATGCATTTCCTCTATTTGGCCGTTTCTAGTTGTATTTTTCATAATAAATAATAATAAAGTAATTTCCTGCATTCTGTGAGCCTTTCTAGAAAATTCTCAAAAGTGAGGAGTGTGTCATGGGAACCTTGTATTTATAGCTAGTTGTTCAGAAGTACAAATGGCTTGGATTTGCAATACATATCTAAAATGAGGCAGTCTTTTGGGACTGAGACCTTATGGTATCTGATATTAACTTTAGTAGACAGTGCAGAAATTGAATTGAATTGACACCCAGTTGGTGTCTGCAGAGAATTGGGGAATTGGTGTCAGGAGGAAAAGGATACTTCTCATTTGATGTCAGAAATGTGAGTAACAACAGTTCAGATGGTTACACATCTGAACTTAGGATGCTGTCCTCAGCATCTGTACGAGTTTCAATTTCTAAGTAACATGGCCACTAGTTGATTAAAATGTATCTTAGTGTTTCATGCCCCAGCATAGGAAATTGGTTCTGGAAATATTCAAGGCAATTCAGGAGTCTGGAAATACTTTCCTAGAAATGGAGTCACATGTTGATTGTTTACTGGTGAAAGTGTCAATTGCTACTAGTTGAGGGAACAAAAGAAATTGCAGAGATCAAGAGAATAGAAAATGAGTTAATTTCAGATTTGATATAGTGACAGAGGTATATTTCACTAGATAATTTTTGCAGGATCATACACATTATTTTTGTCATATTTCAAACACTTAGCACAGTGCCTGCACATCTTAGGTATTCATTAAAATTTTTGTTTAATTGTACTGAAATTCCAAAAGGATAATTTAATAGCTAAAAGTTAAGTAAGTGTAGATGAGAAGCCATATAATGGGATGGATGTCAAGAATGATGGTTAATAGACAGAGGCTGGTTTTGAAATGTGTAGAAGTGGGTAAGCCACAGTGAAATTTGCTTTTTTGGAAAACAGAATTGTGTCCCAATAAACCTGCCTTTATCGCAAGTGGTTCTTCCTCATGCTCTGACTTAGGGGGAAAGCACTGAGGAAGAATTTATTTGAGGGAGTATCCTAGACTGTTCCCTTTTCAGTAAGTTGATAGTATGACTAGACAAAACCAAACAAACAGCAACAATAAAAAGCCATATCCTGAGGGGAGCTGGTCATGCACTTTAGAGGTTTTGATTGGTAGTGCATCAGATAGGTTTGACACTCAACCAGTAAATGAATGGCATTAGTAAGCTACAAACAGACATCCACGTGGGTGGGAGTGCACAGGAATTATGGTTAAAAAAAAAAAAAAACAGCAGACAAGGATTTTGACAGGTGAGTCAAATGCTGAAGCAGCAGGTAAGCAGGTATTTGCCATTATCGTGATTTCACAAGACAGAGAAACATGTCTGCATTAAGAACAGAAGGAAGGGCAGGACCAATGAGACTATGATGGGAAAAATTTCAGAACTCCAGTAAATTGCAGTTTATCAAGGCAGGTACTCAGACATCAAGGAAAAAGCCAGTTACAGTGTAACTATGGTTGAGGTAGACTTGTTTCATATTTGTGATTGGATCTTTCTACTGGCCTAGAACTCTAGTTACTGTACGAGCTAGGAAAATTGAAGAAGCTTGTAGGTACATAGCTTGGCTTGCCTTGGCAGCTGTATTTCCCTCTTGTAATGTTACGCCACCTTAGTGATTAAATTGCTTAATTTAGCACTTACATATAGCTTCCATTTTTATTCAGCTTTATAAAAAACTGTTTTCTCCTTCAAAAAATAATTTCTACAGGCTTAACACTACTTTAAATGTATTTATTTTTGTATTCCCACTTATTAGTACAGTGTAACCGATTTAACAAGCCTCCGATAAGTACTTGATCAATTGATGTGTTAACTTTTTCATGTCAGGTAGATAATTTAGAAATTGGACTTTTCTAAATTAAGGGGATGAAGTCAAATGTAGTCATGTTATTTTTAAAGGAAATGGATGCATTGGAATATGCTGAATCCCACAAATAATATATATACATATATATATATTTCTGTATGACAATGAGTTTAACAGAGATTTTATAAATACTTTTCATCTTTCTTGTAACACTTGGTTGCTGCCATCTTGATTGTTTTAGCATGTTTTGTAAAATCTATATCTTTACATTTTGTGAAAGGGGACGTGATCAATTTAGCTTCTCTAAATTGATTTGATGCATTGAAGAAATTATATGGACAATCTCCCTTTATTATAGTAAATGTCCCAAGACATAGAGTAGCTTAAGAATCTTCTCTTGGAAATGTTACTGTTCAGAAAGGTGCAAAAATATGTCATTACTAGATGCCTTTTTGCTGTCTTTCAATTGAAAACTGCAACTTTTAAGGAAAATTAAGTACTTCTATTATATAAACTTCATCAACAATCAAATGACCATAATCTGATTTGTTCTTCAGGGACTTCCTTACTATACACAGGTCCTCCCAGAAACTCACAATGAAAATGGTGGCACTGCAGAAATCTACAACCAAAGCCAGCATCTATTATGATATATTTAGTTCCCACACAATGCCTTTTCCTTATTAACATTAATTATGCGGTAGAGGAAATTGGATGATTCATAAAAGCAGAAAGCATTTGGCTTGACCACATTTTATAGCAGTTCAAATAAGAATTCTTAATGCTGTTTAACAAATGTCTTTTTCACTCTTCATTAAAGCCCCTTGTTGCCATCCAATCTTGATTTTAGAAATTAAAGCTAACAACCAGATTGAGAGAATCTGGAAAGTGACAGCATGGGGCAAAGTCTCAAAGCCACAACTAACAGCATGAAGCAAAGTGAACCTCAAGCTATTACAGCTCTCAAAGAAGGCTGGGAAGGGAAGGAATGCATGTGCAGGCAAACTCAATTATAGCCACCCTCAGCCATAGGACATACTTGTGAATGTTGACATGAAAGCTTTTTCCCTTAATGTTTTAATTAAATACCTAGAAGCCAACGCTTCTTCTCAGTTAGTGTCAGAACACTGCTTCTTGGTGGATAAATGTTTACAACACAAGCCCAGCTGAGGATTTCTACAAACATGACTCTAAGAACTAAGAAGGCTTTTGCTGAGGCACTTGAGATCAAGAAAGCCGTAGTGATTATAAACTAGCAGTATAATAACAGGATGGTTTAATCCACCCAAATGTCAGTTTCTGGATTGCAAGTTGGCAATCCCACCTTCATCTTCAGACAAAAGGGCACTGGTTAGTCATCTGTTTAATTCTTTAGCTTCAGTGTGTCATTTGGATGTTGAAGGAAAATCCCTTGATTCAGTCTGCCATTTCTGACAGCCTCCCTCTAGACCCCATTAATAAGCCTTTTAGAGAACTGAATGCAAAGTAGGCAGCAGGCAGTCCACAATCAAAATGGAGATGGAATAGACAGTAGAAATATATTCCCTTTGTGAAGATGGTGCTTAGGTGACCTTTGTTGAAGAGATTTCTTTTTTTAATTTAAAACTGTGTCTTTCAAGATATTAAAGCAGCATTTGCGGTGTGGTAGATGTGGGAGGTCATTTGGAATTTGGGAGTTTATGATAGGATACAGAAAAACTCAAGTGATATTTACAAAATGTGCAAACAATGGCACAGACAGGAAGCCAGGCTGGCCTTGGGCATGCCTAGGGAATATCCTTCAGAAAACAAATATGCCACTCTTTAATGTTGGTTTGAATCTCATTATAAAATTGCAAGTGAAATGAGACACACTTTGCCTCTGAAACAGTGATTTCAGAAGCAAAGCAACTGTTCACTAACAAAGCAGCCTTGTTAAGATTTTTAGGATTTTAATGTGCTTTGAAAGCACATCATTCGTTAGATTCCAGACTATTTCTATTGAAACCCATTTACCATTTTTAATTCATTAATAATTTTGAGTTGAGAGAGAGAGGGAGAATGTACATTCTGAGCAGCATTGTTTAATGTATCTCAATTTTGAGTTGAGTATGTGTGTTTGTACATTCTAAGCAGCTTTGCTTAATGTATCACATGCAGATTGATGTATCAAGTCTCTAGAGAAGTCTCATTCCAAATAACCTTTTCACAGGCATTGCCTGGTCCAAAGAAACATTTCAAACTGCAGTTTCCAGAGATGGAAGTTTGACTAGGCATGGAGATCTTTAAAGGAAACAAAACAACTACAGGATCCTGTAGGAAAGTTCTTCATTAAATGGGCAAGGTCTTTTAGAAACAAAGTTGGCATCATAATCTATTTTGTATTATTTCAATGCAATACCAAATGTTGTGTTGTAATCAAACTGAAAAGCAAGACCACACAAGAAATGGAGAGATCAATTATTACCAGAGAGATCACTTTTATTTATAGAGTAGCACTAGGGAAGTCACTTATTTTTTATGCATTTAGTCCTTTAATAAACCACTAGTAAATTTTTATGTACTTTTATATCTCAGTAAATCATCAGGCATGCCTTTTAAAATATACAAAGGCAAAAATAGCTGTTTTCTGCTAGGAATTTGTCTCTAAACTGTTCTTTTATTAGAATGTACATTAATCTGAATTCACATAGGTAAAACAGTAGAAACATGCTTTCTAAGAGTACTTAAAAAATGTACACACAAAATGGGCACTTAAGCTACATCATGTATATAATGCTTACTAAGTATGGAAGATTAGATTACATTTATGAAGGAGATTAATAACACACACCCTTGCGTGTGTGAATGTGTTGTGAGTGATCAATTTATTTTCAAAAGAAATAATTAAGATGTTAATAGCCTTAAGCTTATCCAGGTTTCCAGTGTCTATTTAGTACTGCTACCTGTTTAACTTTCCTGTAACCAGCAGTGGTCGTTGGTGTGTTTATTGCGGATATTCCCTTGACTAAACCCTACTGAAGCATCTGTTCCTTGTAAAATAGTATCTGAGCTAATCAGCCTAGGAAGTCATCTAGTCCTGTCCTATTACATTTTCACAGATTTCATGAAAATATTTGGTTGGTAACTCCAATTACATTTTTTGTTATTTATACCTGGATCTTTAGGGTTTTGAAAGCCTAATTTCATTAGAAGTGGTCCTCCAAAGGACTATTCATTGATGCAGAGGATAGTCAATTGCTCTGTCAATTATAACGGAACTCACACAAAAAAAATCCTGCATACTTACTGTGTGCTACATAATTTCTATGAGAAATAATTAATTTTTATAGTTTTTAAACCATATATGATAATTTGTATTACATTAAACAAAACCATTATTTTGCTTTCAGTGATATCCTTTGTAGAAATATGAATTTCAAAATGCATCTTGCATCTGAGTGTCCAAATCCATACTGAACAGGTAGGAAATAACATCCATCTTTTGATAATTCATGGTTTACTCAGGATATTCCCATGCCTCTTTGGAGTCCTTAAGTAACAGAAAAAAAAGTGGCTTATTAGTAAGCTGTCACTCCCTATAAATCACAGGAACTGCCAATGAAACGAACTTTGCATGTCCTTGTCTAAGGACCATTCCCTGCAAGAAAGCTGATAGCAGAGGAGGTAAGCAATGAGAATCTCATGCTACTTATGTATTTACACAGAGTAGCCATTGGATGAGGGACAGAAACAACAGGTGTATGGTATAACAAAATTTCCTAAATTTGTAAGTAAAGAGTTATATATTAATTCACCACTAACAATAGCACAAACCTTTCTTAATATATTATTGTTATACAGTTATACATTGCTTAATGACAGGGGTATGATCATAGAAACACACCAGGCGATTTCATTGTTGTGTGAACATCATAGAGTGTAGTTACACAAACGTAGATGGTGCAACCTCCTACACACTGAGGCTATGTGGTATAGGCAATTGCTCCTACGCTACAAACCTATATAGTTGGATCTTGCATCTGAGTGTCTAAATCCTTACAGAAGAGGTAGGAAATAACATCCATCTTTTGATAACTCACAGTTTCTATATTATACTTATTGAACCCTATAGGCACTGTACACAAAGATAAGTATTTGTGTATCTAAACATAGAAAAACTACAGTTAAAATATGGTACAAAAGATTAGAAATGGTACACCTGTATGGGGCACATACCTTGAATGGAACTTGCAGGACTGGAAGTTGCTTTGGGTGCATCAGTGAGTGGCGAGTGAATGTGAAGACCCAGGACATTCCATACACTATGAACTTGTAAACACTGTACACTTAGGTTGCACTACATTTATAAAAATTGATTTTCTTTCTATAACAATAAATTAACCTTAGTTTACTGTAACTTTTTACTTTAAAACTTATTTTTTTAACCTTTTGACTCTTTTTTAATAACACATCTTAAAACACAATCACATTGTAAAGCTGTATGAAATATTTTCTTTCTTTATAGTCTTTATAAGATTTTTACTATTTTGAAAATTTTTAACATTTTTTCTACTTTGTAAACTTAAAAAAATAAACTAACACACAAACACACACACTAGGTTAAGCCTCCGCAGGGCTGGGATCATCAATATCACTGTCTTCCACCTCTACATCTTGTGGTCCCGCTGGAAGATCTTCAGGGGCAGTAACACATGGAGCTGTCATCTCCTGCGATAATAATTCCTTCTTCTGAAGTATTTGCTGAAGGATCTTGCCTGAGGCCATTTCATAGTTTTCTTTTTAAGAGAAGGAGTACACTCTAAAATAAGGATAAAGTTTAGTTTAGTAAGTATACAAACCCATATCCTTGTCATTTATTACCAAGTGGTACGTAATGCACATACTTTTACATAACTGGCAGTGCAGTATGTTTGTTGACACCAGCATCACACAAACACTAGTGATGTGTTGAGCTGCATTTAGATGGCTACAGTGTCACTAGGTGCTAGGAATTTTTCAGCTCCATCATTATTTTATGGGGCCATTATCTTGTTCTTTGAGCTTCATCCTTGACCGAAATATCTGTATGTGGTGCATGACGGTATATGGAACATTTGGAGTCTTACAGCATGGACTTAAATTAGGGTGCATGTAACTATGTAGGTAATGAACCACTTTTGGGGGGGAATAACTGGGCACAAGTGGAATTGAGGATATTATTTTCTATATATATCCGTTCCAAAACAGATCTGACTTAGCAAAGGATTAGTGTGGGTTTCCCAACCCCAACTCCCTTTTGAGAATCCTCCTGTTAAAGTGCTAAAGAAGGAAGTGGTAACTATCACCATCTCACTCCGAATTCCATTATGGCATGATTCCAAGATATAAAAATCTCCACGGGATGCGGTGGCTCACGCCTGTAATTCCAGCACTTTGAGAGGCCGAGGTGGGTGGATCAAGAGGTCAGGAGTTTGAGACCAGCCTGGCCAATATGGTGAAACTCTGTCACTACTAAAAATACAAAAATTACCTGGGCATGGTAGCATGAGCCTATAATCCCAGCTACTCGGGAGGCTAAAGCAGAAGAATTGCTTGAACCTGGGAGGCGGAGGTTGCAGTGAGCTGGGGTTGCACAACTGCACTCCAGCCTGGGTGACAGAGTGAGATTATGTCTTAAAAAAAACAATCCCTAGGACACCAAAAAAAAAAAAAAAAAGAAAATTCAAGAAAATCAGCTATCTTTTCTACCTGTCTCTGCACTCCCGCCTCCTTCACCAGTCCATCTATCTACCTCCCACCTATATATCTATTTGTCTACCCATATTTTTACCTACCTATCCCTTATAATTAAAAATCAAAACTGAGATAGGTTTTGTGGTGAAATTGTATTCATGATATTTGATATTAAAAGTAAAGTCATCTTTTATTCTGATATGAAGTGACACTGAATTTGAGAAAGAGATGACTAGCTTTGTCATTTAGATTTTTAGACATATAGTTTCTATAAATTGAATATTCTAAATCTGCACTTTCAAATTTTCAATAAAATCATACCTATTGTACACATGCAGTAGAATTATGTGTAATTCTATTACATCCTTTGCAACTATGAAAATTAACATAAGAATATTAGGTGTCATTATAAGCATGTACAAATATAAACAGTTTTATAAAGTACTTTTAGGGGTACTGAAGCAAAGATTTGAACATTGGTTTTATAGGCCTCACTGTGTGACCCTTGTAATAATCTAGGTCAGGTACCAACAAACCCCTGCCCAGGGACCAAATCTGCCCATTGTCTATTTGTTGTTGGTTTTAGGGATAAAAGCTAAGAATGGTTTTTGCATTTTTTTTTAAATCACATTTTAAATGCTTTTGGAGACTAAATTGCATCCTCAATAGTTAAAATACTTCTATTTTAGTCGTCTTTGGGCCAACTGACAAAAATCAGGATGCAGTTCTAATCCCAGAGAGGTAAGAGAAAGAAAAGAAAGATAACAAGGATAAAAAGGCCGGAAAAGTAGGAGATCCTGTAGCAATTCTAAGAAAGTTTCAGCAAAGGTGATGGGAGTTCTCCTCAAGTCAAATGAGTATTCAGGAGAGTCCACTGTCTCCAAGAATGCGTCAGCCCTGGTATCCTGCCTCAGTCAGCCAATGGCAGGAAAAGCCGGCAGAGAGTGTGGTCTCCTCATAAAATGAGTGACAGATTTCAGAGCACAGTGCCTGGAGTTGCTGATCACTTACACTTCCTGCTGTTTCTGATCTAAGAGACATCTTTTCATGGCAGCCATACTTTGCAACACCAGAATAAACTCTAAGCTTTATTTTCTCTCAAATAATATCTGAACTTGAATACTAATATGCTTATCTCTCATCATGTTACTCTCCTTTTTATGTCGATTTTGAGATCCCTCTCAACCCCGAAGCAATAAGATACATCATTATATTTGTTTCTAATAGTTTTAATCGTATTTAGGGTTTGATTGAGCAGAGAGAAAAAGGAGACAGGAAAGAAAAGCAAAAGAGAGAGAAGAGTGGGAGAGAGAGAGAGGAGTTTTTTTTACTTTAATTTCTTATGAAAAGGTAAATGTCCAGCAGCATTTATCAAGTAAATTGTCCTATCTCTTCTGATTTTAATGTCTACCCAGTCATATACTAAACGCTGTATATATATCTCAGTCTGTTTTTTGGGTATTTTATGCCTTAGATATATTTGTCCATCTCTCCAAAAATACTATTGTGTCTTCAGTTACTATGAATTTAAGTTTTTGTTAAAAAAAAAAAAGTCCTTTTTCTTCTTTCACAGTTTTCTTCACTGTTCTTGGATCTTAATTTTATCATATGGATTTTATGATCGGTCTATAAATTTAGAAAAAAAATCCTATTGGTAATTTGAATAAAATTATATTTTGAGAAAATTGACATCTTTTCCAATACAGAATATTTTAATCCAAAAAAAAACTCATTTGTTTAGGTTTTTGATTTTCTTTTCTGTTTTGTTTCATGGTTTTTTCCCCCATAAATATTTTGTATAGATTGTATTAGATTTTTCCTGAAGACCTCATGAATTTTGTTGCCATGTGAATGGTATCTACTTAAAAGTCACATTTTCTAATTTGTTATTGCTAGAGTCTAGAAATTCTATTAACTTTTGCATTTTAATCTTTTAAACCAAAAATTTCCTAAATTATTTATTATTTTTAAAATGTTGTCTGTAGATTGTCTTGGGTGTCTTATGAGATAATTGTATAATCTTCAAATACTGTCAGTTTTGTTCAATATTTTCTAATCCTTATACATGTATTTTTTTAATCTTTATGGTTATACTGGTAGGACCCACAAGATATTTTTTGATGTCTGTTATTCTTATGACTTTTGTTAGTTTATTTCTTTTACTTCACATGAACTATTACCAGTGTGTTTTCATTAGGTCTAATGTTTGTGTATTTATATGTATTTCATTTCAGGTTAAGGAAGTCACTTCTTATATTATTACCAGTTGGTCATTTTACCAATGTTTGTGCCTTCTTGAGCTCCTGGATTTATAATGGGTGGGGGAGAGGTAGTCAAGAAAATCTGTTAGATTTTGCCTTGGAAGGGCTCTAGGCTTTGACTTCAGTCCTACCTGCTCCAACATTTCATTATTATGAAAAAATGAAAACTGATCCCTTGGTTCAGCAATACCCTGGCTTCACTACTCAGTAGAACATTTCTCTAAGGTCCTCATTTTTTCTTAGCTTTACTTAAATTCTTACTGACTTAAATGATTGAAAAATATTCTTTGTTCATTATTTTTGTTCCCGTTAATAATGTAGACTTAGTATAACCAATCTACCATACCAGTAAAAACAAAAATAATGTTTGAATGATTTTCACTAATCCTAGAGAGCTATCATCAGTGTGGTTGCTGGCAATGCTATTAGGTGTATTTTTCTTGATTTCTGGGTAGAAACTTGCACAAGATTAGGTTGAGAACTCCATAAAATAACTTATGTATTTCTGATATAAATGTTCATTATTACATAATGCCTGATTGTTTAAATGACTTGGTAGAATTTATCTAAAGAAAGTCTTGGAGCATATTAAATACTGCTTAAAGGAAGGCTTTTTTTTTTCAAGTCTGTATTATCAACCCTTTCAGTAGTCATTTATACCACCATACAAAATAAAGATTTATAATAAAATTAATTATGCTAGGTTTAACACAAGAATAGTTGCCCCTTGTAACATTACCTTATTCAAATATCAGTTCTGAGAGTTGAATGCAACTCCTAATATTAACCTCTATTCAAAGACCTGTACTTGTTTTGAATGTATATCTTGTATTATTATTATTTTTTTTTGCTGGAGTGCAATGGCATGATGTTGGCTCACTGCCTCCTCAGCCTCTGGGTTCAAAGGATTCTCCTGGCTTAGCTTCCTGAGTAGCTGTGATTACAGGCATGCACCACCATGCTTGGCTAATTTTTGTATTTTCAGTAAAGACAGGGTTTCACCATGTGGACCAGGATTGTCTTGAACTCCTGACCTCGTGATCTGCCCACCTCAGCCTCCCAAAGTGCTGGGATTACAGGCTATTATGTTTTTATATTTCCTTTATGCTAAATATTTTAAGAGATGGCATCTGGCTAATAAAACATTGCAGGAAATCATAATTATTAGAGTGATTGTGAAACAAGAAATGTCATTTTGTAAGAATTGGCAGTTCTTTCCTAATAAAATGTTCAATATAAGTAGTTTTCAAATAAATAAAGATGTTAAAATATGACAGGTTTTCCTCAGTATTGCATAGAAAGAAGGTCAACATTAGTGAAGTAAAATGAATTATTTTGATAATCTGCATAATTTAAGCTGTGGCTAATCATTTTGATAGTAAAGCAAGAATCCTGTCTGTGTTATACATTGCTGTGATATCACCACTCAAAATGTGCATGGGACATAATATATTTCTGTAATAGTTTATTTAAACACTGCTATAAATAAATACTTGAGACAGGGTAATTTATAAAGAAAAGAGGATTAATTGACTCACAGTTTTACATGGCTGGGGAGGTACAGGAAACTTACAATCATGGTGGAAGGCACCTCTTCACAGGGTGGCAGGAGAGAGAAGAAGCAAATAAGAGAGAATCTGCCAAACACTGATAAAACCATCAGATCTCATGAACACTCACTCACTATCATGAGAACAGCACGGGAGGAACTGCCCCAGGATCCAGTCACCTCCCACCAGATCTCTCCCTCAACACCTGAGATTACAATTCAAGATGAGATTTGGGTGGGGACACAAAACCTAACCAATATCAGTTTCCAATACATCTTTATTAAATTATGTATTAAATTTCAACAAAGCCTGTTATTACTGCTAAGATAATCTAATTCCTTTTATAAAAGTAATATTCTGTTTTCAGTGATGTTGTGCCCTTCCAACACTAGGCAGCTCCCAAGTAACAGCTATATTGTTAATGACAGCAGCAATTTACTTTCCAGTTTGAATAAAATTTGCTGAAACTGAAATGTATAAAGTTAAAAGATTCACGTCTAAAGTGAATATACATACACATGCACACATATATTATTATATATCACATATGTTATATAAGATTATACATATATTTATATGCATATAGATACATATACACATATGTATGCATATATTGCATCATATCTATGTACATAGGTTACATATATAAATACATAACATACATATATTTCATAATGTTATGTAATATATGGTATATTAATAATGACATTTAGTATATATATTACCTATAAAGTATATGTAATATATGTTATATGTAATATACTATATGTAATTATTATAAATAATAGTAATGTATATATTATAATTATGCTATATAATTATATATCATATATTTTATATAACATACATTATAATAATGTATACATAGAAAAGCAAAAGTAATGAGCCTTAAGCTTCTCCAGCACCTCATTTTAATTTTTTTAAATTGCTTTTGTTTTAGTACATACATGTTAGTTACTTTCATCTTTCTACATATGATGTATATCTCATGATTTCTTCATTTGTCAATGTAAACATTAAAATCTAATTGTGATACATGTGAATATTAATATTCTTGCATTTCCACTTCGTTTTTCAAGGGTAATCAATGTATTACATTTTCCAATATTTAGCATCCCCTGAAATCCTGTCTTCCCCTATTGTCACAATGTTCTTATGGACTTATTTTTTTTTAAATTTTTGTAAGGTTGTACAACATATATATTTTTGTCTGCATATGGTTTTAGTTCACATAAACAGTATTGTACTATATCTCAATCTGTATTCTGTTTATCCATAACCTCTCTCTATATATATCTATATATCTCTCTATATATAGATGTATATATATCTATATATCTCTCTATATATAGATGTATATATATCTCTATGTATATAGATATAGATATATATACATCTATATAGAGATATATACATCTATATAGAGATATATACATCTATATATAGAGAGAGAGCCATTCATGTTGCTATGTTACAAATAACCCATTGCCACTAATTGCTTCATAGTAGCCCAGTTATGAATTCACTGCAGTTTTGACTTTCCAGTCTTCTAACTGCAAACCTGTGTTTTGCCTCCTACTTCCCTCAGTTTCACAAATGGGGCTGCAAAGACTATCTTGAGCATGCTCCCTGAGAACTGTATGGGAATTTATTTGGTATATGCACCCAAGATTAGATTTGCTTGGTTTTAGGTTTTGCTTAGATTTAGATTTGGATTTCAGGAAATATTTCAGGCTTGTTCTCCACAATGGCTACATAATTCAAATACACACACCACAGTAGGATTTTTTCTCCTCTACATTCCTGCAAATATTTGGCATCAATTAGTTTATCAATTTCCATCTATTTAATAGATGTTTTATGCTAACATGTCATTAAAATTCACATTTTTAACCTTACTAATGCTTTTGAGCATCTTCGTATTTGCATATTAGTTTCGTTGGTTTCCTCTTATGGAAGTCTCATTTTCCTATTTTTATTTTGGAATTGTTTCCCTTTTGTTGACTATCAATAGTTCTTATAATATGTAGTCTTTTATGGATTTTAAATGTTAAAAATATTTTGTCCTATTCCATTATGTGGTAAGGAAAAAACCTTGATTTTCATGTAATCAGATTTTTAATATTACTTTCATGGATTTTGCTTTAGAAGTTTTATTTAATATGAATCTTATTAAACACATTTTTGTGTATTGGTGGTGATAATCACACAATTCTTCTCATTTATTTTATTAATATGGTCACTTACCTTGATATATGCCCTGCTGTTAGAACATTTTTGTATTTCTTGGATAAAATCTATTTAATCATAATGTATAATGTAATGTTTTCTTTTGTATAGTTAAATTTAGTTACCTAATTTATTTTTATTTCTTTGATAGATAAAATTATATTTGTTTATTATCTACAACATTATGTTTTGAAGTATTACACATTGTAGAATAGTTAAGTCTAGCTAATTATCATATGTATCACCACATGTAGCTACTGTTTTGTGGTGAGAACACATAACAATTTGCTAATATTTTATTTTGAAAATTCAAATTTATATTTATAAATAAAATGTTACAATTTGTCTCAAGTTTCTTTAATTTTGAACACAGATTATGCCAGCTTCTTAAAGTCAGCCAAACACTTTTCACTCTTTTTCTATTTTCTTTAAAAGCTTACATGAGAGAGGAATTAAACATTTCTTGAAATATTGGTAGAATTCATGTAAAAAGCCGTATTGGGTTCAATAAAAGAGAATATCACTAATCAGAATTTTTATTTTTTAATTGTTAATGATGTAGTCAACTTATGCAATATGTCTTGTTTTAATGCTGTTTTAAGAAATATTTATTTAGATTATCAAATTTATTCACATATAGTTGTTCCCTTAACTTTATTATTTTAAAATTTCCATCTGTGACTATGGTTATGTTTCTTCTTAATTGTTCATTTATATTTTAATTATTCTCCTTTTTTAAAATTAATGTTTTTGAGACATTCTATATTACTAACCTTTACTAAGAATGAAATTTTGGTTGTCAATAGTCTCTAAATTTGCTTTGATTTTTCATTTCCTATGTTATTTATTCTATTTTTTTGAAAGGTACTTTAAGTTCGAGGGTACATGTGCTGATCTTGCAGGACTGTTGCAAAAGTACACACATGCCATGGTGGTTTGCTGTCTCCATCACCCTGTCACCTACAGCAGGCATTTCTCCTAGTATTATCCCTCCCCAACCCCCACTGCCCCACCCTTAGCCCCCCACCCCATAACCTACCCCAGTGTGTGATGCTCCCCACCTCCATGCTCATGTATTCTCATTGTTCAACACCAACTTATGAGTGAGAACATGCCATGTTTGGTTTTTTGTTCTTGTGTCAGTTTGCTGAGAATGATGGTTTCTAGATTCATTCATGTCGCTACAAAGGACATGAACTCATTGTTTTTTTATGACTGCATAGTATTACATGGTATATATGTGCCACATTTTCTTTGTCCAGTCTATCATTGATGCGTATTTGGATTGGTTCCAGGTCTTTGCTATTGTAAACTGTGCTGCAATGAACATTCGTGTGCATGTGTCCTTATAATAGAACAATTTATAATCCTTTGGATATATACCCAGTAATGGGATTGTTGGATCAAATGGAATCTCTATTTCTAGGTCCTTGAGGAATTGCCACACTGTCTTCCACAATGGTTGAACTAATTTACACTCCCACCAACAGTGTAAAAGTGTTCCTATTTCTCCACATCCTCTCCAGCATCTGTTGTCTCTAGATTTTTTAATGATCGCCATTCTAA
>CAUYQU010069260.1:0-12041 GCA_963574635.1 Cheracebus regulus
TCTCTTCCTCTTTCTTTCTCTTTCATTTTTTCTTTCTTTTGCTGTTTCTTTCTTTCTCCTTTTCTCTCTTTTTCTAAAATCTCTTCCTCTTCCTTTCTCTCTTTCATTCTTTTTATTCTAAAAAAAATAAAAATAAATAAATAATAAATAAAAAAAAAGCTAAGCTTGTTTGGTGGAGAGCATTTTAAGTAAGTGGTAGACACGAAACCATCTGTGTGGAGAGAGGATGGCTTGGCCCGAGAGTAAAAGACCATCTGATGGGTGGTTCAAGGTCATGCAGTCTGGCCTGATGCAATTTCAAAGGGAAGAATTAGTACCAATAGGAGATGATCTATTAGAAGTAGACTTTAGCTTAGAGAGCAATGGTTTAAATTCAAGCTGTATATCAAGGAAGATTTTTCTGCCTGGTCAGTGTGTCAGAAGCCTGCTTATCTGCCTGTGGGAATGTCATGTTCTCCACAGAGGGATAGACTCCCTCCTATTTGGTTTCAGATGATTGACTTACGAGGCCTTGGTGTACATAAGACACTTGGCTAAACACCTAAAAAGATGAAATTTAAAGCACCCAATTAAAAAATAATACCTGTTGGGAGGCTGAGGCAGGCAGATCACAAGGTCAGGAAATGGAGACCACCTGGCCAACATGGTGAAAACCCGTCTCTACTGAAATACAAAAAATTAGCTGAGCGTGGTGGTGCGTGCCTGTAGTTCCAGCTACTCAGAGGCTGAGGCAGGGGAATTGCTTGAATCCAGGAGGCAGAGGTTGCAGTGAGCTGAGATTGTGCCGCTGCACTCCAGCCTGGCAACAGAGCAAGACTCTGTCTCAAAGAAAATAATAATAAGAACAACAACAACAATACTTGAAGTTCAGTACCCTACTTCCTACTTCCAAGTACTCCTCAATTTCTTTCATGGGTCAGGATCTAGTACCCCACCTGGTTGCTCAATCTCCCTCTCTATCTTCCTTTCCTTTTCTCTGTCCCCTCTTTCTTTCATGTAGACATATCTGGCTGTGTCTCTTCTTGTCTTACTTCTCACCAATCCCTGAGCACAGGGTCTCGCCTGCTTCCTCAGGTAAGGAGCTTCTCAAGATTTGCATAAAGAGAACGGTACTTCCCTATAAGGATGGCTGGTGTCAGCCATAATACTAATTCATTGTTCCACCCCATTCCATTTCTAAGTTGATTTCTGTGAAAGGGAAATGAGGTGCTTCAGGGAGTGCTAGCTTCCTCAAAAGGGAACTGATGAGAAGAGCTTGTACATCATTTTAGTGACCACCCATCTAGAATCTGGTATTTGTGCTTCAAGGTTTCATTGAAGGGTGAGTCTTGGGTGGTCTCCAAAATGACCCTTGGTCCTGACAGACCCTCATTCTCTAATTTAGGTCTGTGTTATGAGTGGCTGATCATTGCTTTGTGTGGACCATAAGGCAACTTGGTGGGGACCACTGTTATATTGATTAGGATTATTCATTCAACAGGTATTTGTTGAGCCTTCCCATGAGCCTTTTACGGTTCTTGTAATGCTACAGCATAAAATAAGAGGACACACTGGACTTACTTCTCATGGAAAATAAGGGTGGTGTGTGCTCTTATTTTACATAACACCATATTGCATAGGAGGGACTCACGTGGATCTTTCAGAAAGACCCATGGTGGAAGTTTGGTGGGAAAGAAACTTACTTCACCAAAGGAGCCAGGCTTATGTGACTTTTGAGATTGTTCATTGTGGACATGTGTTTCCATGCTCCCCTATTCTTTCCTAATGAGACATGGGATTAAGACCACTCTGGCCAAAATTTCTAAGTTTCATATCCTGTTTGTACTGTGCTAGATGGTGAGTTAGTGATCGTGCATTCAAGTTGTATGGTTATCAATAACATATCAATTGACATTGTCAATTCTATTAACCTATGGGCTCTGTGAATAAGAATGTTGTTACCAATGGAGAAGCCATACCTGAAGTTAGGAGCTTAATGTTGTTATCAGTAACATTCACATTCACAGAGCCCATAGGCTGATAGAATTGACAGTGTCATCTCTGGAAGTTCCCCAGTGTAGGAATTACAAATGCGGTAGAGTAATTCTCTTCCTTTAGAAACATGGCATATGTAGCCTTGTTGATGACACAATTTCCAGAAAAAGTTTTTGGAGTACTTTGTATTAAAGGAATGTAGTGAGGTGAAATGACAAATCAAAATGGAAAGTGGCCCTTTTGTTTTGGGTAGGGAAAGCATAACCAGATAGTTAACCTTTACATTCCTAAAATGTGTAAATGGCAGTGTTCTTTGAAAAAAGGAGAGGTGGTGACCTCAGAAGGGGAAGTCACTTTTTAAAGGTGTATTAGTTGGGCTTCAGTGCGAAAATCTCTCTAAGTATTTTAGCAGGAAAAGATTTATGCTAAGGGATTAGGTGCTTACAAACTCATCTGCTGGGCTACAGGAGTGGTTTTGACTGTGTCAAGAAAGATACCCTCACTATGAATCAGTGAACTGTAGGCGAGGGACCCCTTACGTTCATGGCCCCCTTCCTGGGTTCTGGGAGGTGCCCTGAAAGTTTTCTGTTGAAAATGTATATTCTTTTGCTTAAAGGGCATTATACAAGTAAATATTAGCCCAGCAAACTATGGCTTGGACCCTGCTCCTAGGACAATAAAGAGCCAGTCATCTTGCTACTATGTCTGGAGCCATAACTGAAGTTAGGAGCTTAAGATACCTCCTCTATAATAACTAGGACACAGGAATGAAGTCTCCAGAACGACACCGTGTCCTCTGCCACTATTAAGGCTGGCTCTTGGCCCCCAGGAAGGAGAAGAATGGACACTAAAAAGCTGCTTACAGATAACTGTGTGATGCCATGACCTTACTTCTAGGAGGAAAGGCAAACAGAGCAGAAAAATAGCTATACTTTCTTTTCCTTTTATCATTTTGAAATAACTGCTCCTCAAGTAAGAATCAATACTAGAGATATGAATATATAGTTACTCCAGCTTTCTTTTGGTTAGTTTGCAAGGTCTGTCATTTTCTATTTGTATTGGTTTCCCAAGGCTGCTGTAACAAATTGCCACAGACTTGGTGACTTAACACAGCACACTTATTCTCTGACGGTTCTGGAGTCTCAGAAGCCTGAAATCACTGGGTTGAAAAATCAAGGTGTTGGCCTGGCTCTGTTCCCTTCAGAGTCTCCAGGGGAAAATTGGGTCCTTGCCTCTTCTGGCTCCTCTGGCTGCCAGCTTTCTTTGACTTGTGGCTATATCACTCCAAGCTCTGTCACCATGGGCACACTGCCTCCTCTTCATCTGTCTATGCACAACAAATGTCCCTTAGCCACCCTCTTATAAAGACACATGTGATGACATTTGTGTCATATCACGTAATGATATGATTTGGCTGTGTCCTCACCCAAATCTCATCTTGACTTGTAGCTTCCATAATTCACACATGTTATGGGAGGGACCCGGTGGGAGATAATTGAATCACGGGGACAGTTTCACCCACTCTGTTCTTGTAGTAGTGAATATGTCTCGAGAGACCTTATGGCTTTAAGGGGAAATTCCTTTTGCTTGGTTCTCATTCTGTTTGCCGGCTGCCATGTAAGACATGCCTTTTACCGTCTGCCATGAGTGTGAGGCCTTCCCAGCCATGTGGACCTGTGAGTCCATTAAACCTCTTTTTCTTTATAAATTACCAGTCTTGGGTATGTCTTTATCAGCAGCATGAAAATGGACATAGACACATGTGATAGCATTTATAGCCCACCCAGACAATCTAAGATAATTTCTCCATTTTAAGAACTTTAATTTACTCACATCTGCATAGACACCTTTTGCAAATAAGATAGCATTTACAGATTCTAGGATTAGGACCTGAAATCTTTGGAGCCATTGTTCAGCCTATCACACCATTCTTTTACTTGCAGCCTTTCTGTGCCCTGTATTTAAGGACTGTCTCTTGCAAGAAACTTAAAGTTGTTGTTGGTTTTTGTTTTGTTTTTTTTTTTAATCTGGCAGTCTCTTTTAATTGGCATACATAACTCATTTATATTTACCCAAAGTTACTGATTTACTTAGGTTAAAGCCAACCATCTTACTAATTGTTTTCTTTTTGTTCTACCATTTTATGTTATTTTTCCCTTCTCTTTTCTTGCCTTCTTTTGGATGAATAAAATATTTTTTTATTATCTACCATACTTCCCCAAGTTCTATATGTGTGCTTTTAAATTATGAAAACTAATTTGCGTCCCAAATCTTAGCTGCAAAGGCATTTGGGAAATGTATCATTTAACTTTTTCACCCTGCCAGTCAGAGGAAACATGGAACATAGTTGAGAGGCATCTCACAGCAGCCAGCACACATAGTGAACAGTGCTGTGACTTTTCCCACTTACCCTTGCCATCATGACATAGCATGAGTCCCACTGTGTGTTTACAAGCTTTCCAGTACAGAATATACAGCGTAGGGGCTTAGATGGATACATACAAGCCCAGGCATTGAACTTGGTGGTAGGTAAACTGAAGCATCATGACATCTTTGTATTTTTATAATTATTCAGTGGTTTACACAGTGAAATGAACTGGGAAAATGATTGCATGTCTTTTGTTTTGACTTTGATGGGCTGTCAAAAAGTCTAGTAAGATGATTAAAAATGAGAACAGAGATCAGTAGAACACATTTAAACTCTTTCAATCAGTAGACAATCTACACAAAAACTAAGGTCTAGGCATCTGCTTGGATGAGGATGAAAATGCAATTCCTTTACCATATCTTTAGTTCTGCCTCCATTTTAGATGAAAACATATCACCTCAATTTAGGATTACACCTAACTTTAATTTTGGTTATAAAGCAGATGAGAGTGGACTGCAGCAGGGAGGGGTGGAATTAGATCCATGCTCAGTTCTGTTCCAAGACAGTTTGGCACAGAAATTACAGCCTGAAATGGGACATCTCATTGCAATTCCTCATGTGCTAGCAATAGAAACTGAATAGAAAATTTGCCTTAAAATACAATCCAGAATGGGAGTGAATCTGGGGACAGTTGCTGCTACCCAGAGAGTAAGCAAGCTTTTGAAACAGCCTAATGATCTGTGCAACATGAATTGGAGTAGTCCTTGCCAACCCTGATATTTCCCTGTGCTGCGTTTTAGTTAAGCAACTCTGGGGATGGTATACACTTAAGCAGCCTTCCAAAGACAGCTCTGTGAAAAACAACCTGTCCAGACCATCCTCTCTGTGGAATTCTCATTGCTGTTTCCTTTAGAGTCCACATATGACCCTCTCTTTGCTCTGTTTAAACACTTAAATTCTGGACAAGTTTTCTAGAATTTAATACGTTGTTTGGAGATCTCCAAGATTTATCTTATTGGCATTAGTGACTATGTGCTGATTATTGTTACCTGACAGATTAAAGAAGTTGCTTAGGCTGGGCATGGTATGATCCCAGTGTTTTGAGGGGCCGAGGTGGGCAGATCACCTGAGATTGGGAATTCAAAACCAGCCTGACCAACATGGATAACGCCCGTCTCTCCTAAAGAAACAAAATTAACTGGTTGTGGTGGGGCATGCCTATAATCCCATTTGCTTGGGAGGCTGAGGCAGGAGAATCGCTTGAACCCAAGAGGCAGAGGTTGCAGTAAGCCGAGATCATGCCATTGCACTCCAGCCTGGACAACAAGAGCAAAACTTCATGTCAAAAAACAAAATGTTGCTTAGGAAGAGTTTATATGACATATTCTGGGACATTAGTTTGAGAGTTTTCTCAGCTAAGATGCATTTTCATTAATTTATTTCTATTATCTACTCTATAGTTGGAAGCAGCCAACATTCAGGAGGGGCTAAGTGATATGCTTGGGGTCAGAAAACTTATAAAGACTATGTGAGAAGGGTGTCGCTTCCTGAATAAAAATATAAATCCTCAGGAAGAGGGAGTTCTGTAGCTTTTTTAAAAATGTTTTTCGCTTGGATCATGGGTGTGAAGTTTGGAAGTGCAGCAGTCATTTCACGAATTGAGGATAAAAGTCACGTGCATCAAAGAGAGCAAAACAGGAAAATACAAATAATTGGGCCAGGCACAGTGGCTCATGCCTGTAATCCCAGCACTTTTGGGAGACTGAGACGGGTGGATGATGAGGTCAGGAGTTCAAGACCATACTGGCCAACATGGTGAAACCCTATCTCTACTAAAAATACAAAAATTAGCTGGGTGTGGGTGGTGGGCACCTGTAATCCCAGCTACTCGGGAGGCTGAGGCAGGAAGGCTGAGGCAGGAGAATCGTTTGAACCCTGGAGGCAGAGGTTGCAGTTAGGCAAGATTGTGCCATTGTACTTCAGCCTGGGCAACAGGGTGAAACTCTGTTTCAAATCAATCAATCAATAATCCAGGTTATTGGCATTTACCTTAACCAGCTGCAACAGACCTCAACTGTTTGCCTGCAGACATTACCTTGTTTCAGAAAAATAAATTCTTACATGTTCATTGCGTTTTCTGTTGCTTGCAGCCAAATGTAATCCTATTTGAAACCCTTTGTTGAATATTTTAAACTTCTTTTCAGGTTTTTACTCTCCCATGTGATACTTCCTCAATAACAGCTCCTCACTTAGTTCTCTCCTATACATCTCACCTCCTATCACCACACTGAACCACTGACAAACCCATCCCCAATGCTATAACATCCAATGTTCAAAAATTTTAACATTTTCATGTGTGTCCCACATATATTATTTCAATTACATAATTCCTTTAAAAACTTGGGAGGAAAAATATAATTCATTTAAAATGAAGGTATTCCTGTATAACTCCAAATATGCCTGAAAAAAATCCCAGCTTATTGGAGTTGGATTTTTTCTCCCTGAGATTTCAATATAAAATTTTGAAGCATATAGAAGTAGAAAAACTATACGGTGAATACTCACACATTATGCATAACTTCCACAGTTTACATTTCACTGTATTCGTGTTACTTCATGACTCTCACTCAGGCTATCATCACTTGAGAGTTGATCATCTAAGTGCCACTATCAATAGATGGGTAGAACTCCATGTTTGTAAGTATTAAGGAATCCTTAAGAAGAATTTGCAGCTCTACCTTCCAGAGGTATGTATTTGGACTTGTTTAGATGTGAGACCACTGAGCTTGGGGAAAAACATTATTTTTCTACCCCTTCGAGAGCACTGTTTTCAAAGTGTGATCTTTCTTGAACAGGATCAGCAGTAGGTACTTGCTAAAATACAAATGTTGGGTTCCATTCCACTGCTAGTAAATGAGAAGCACTGTACATTGGCCCAACAACTTGTCTTTGAACAGCTTTCTATCTTAGTCCATTTGGGCTTCAATAATGAAAAACAGTAGATGAATTAGCTTATAAACAACAGAAATTTATTTCTTACATTTCTGGAGACTGGGCAGTTTAAGATCACATCAGCAGATTGGGTGTCTGGCAAGGGCTATCTTCCTGGCTTAAGAAGGTACCTTCTCTCTGTGTCCTTATGTGGTAGAAGGGCCAAGACAGCTCCCTAAGGTCTCTTTCATAAGGTCATAATCGCAATCATGAAGGCACTTACCCCATTACCTAATCACTTTCTGAAAGGCCCCATGTCCTAGTACCATCACCCTGGGAATTAGGATTTCAATGTATTAATTTGGCAGAAACATATTCATACCATAGCATCTTCCAGGGGGATTCTGATATTCCTTAAAGGCTGAGTATTAGAGAGAAATCAACTGTGTCTTTGTAGGTAGTGGAGGTAAATGGATGGCTTGTATTACACACTCCTTCTATAATATTCTTTGAAATATGCTACACAATTTTTTCCCTATAAACATCATCATATCAGACAGCTTGTTAACATTATATGAAAAAGAAAGTGCAATCCTATTGGTTCCAGTGGATTCTCTGTCTGTGTGGCTTTTGTAGACCAGGTACACCCTTATTGCCAGATCTTCCTGAATATTGATTATCTTCATTAGTGTAATTGATCTTGTTGTCTAGGTAAAATGTAAAGCAACAGGCTAGGTCAATATATAAGCCACTCCCTCTGAATTGCAAATGAGCTGGGGACAGGTGTGGCCTTATTTCCCTGATACAACAATTTAAGGGGAATTCCTGCTTATATATCATTTGCTCAGGGAAATTATATATATTTTAAGTTCAGGGATATAATTGCAGTTTTGTTACATATGTAAACTTATGTCATGGGGGCTTGCTATACAGATTATTTCATCACCCAGGTATTAAGCCTTATACTCGTTAGTTATTTTTTCTGATCCTCTTCCTCCTCTCACCCTCCAGAAGACCTCAATGTATGTTGTTCCCCTCTGTGTTTCCATTTATTCTCATCATTTAGCTCCCACTTTTAAGTGAGAACCTGCAATATTTGATTTTCTGTTGCTGTGGTAGTTCACTAAGAATAATGGTCTCCAACTCCAACCATGTCCCTGAAAAAGACATGATCTCCTCTTCTACAGCTATGTAGGATTTCATGATGTATATGTACCACATTTTCTTTACCCAGTCTATCATTGATGGGCATTTGGGTTGATTCCATGTCTTTGCTGTTGTGAATAGTGCTGCAATGAACATACATATGCATATCTCTCTATAATAGAATAATTTATATGCCTTTGGGTATATACCCAGTAATAGGATTGCCGAGTCAAAAGGTATTGCTGTCTTTAGGTCTTTGAGGAATCACCACACTGTCTTCCACTATGTCTAAACTAATTTACACTCCCATCAACAAAGTATGTTTCTTTTTCTCCACAATCTCATAATTTTAATCTTTTAGGGATCACCAGATAGAAGCACAGGATTCATGTTTCTATATGAGACATGGCAGAATGTTAAGCTCATGAAACAAAGGACTGAGGATTATAAAGGGTCATAATTTTCTCTCTTTCATAAAGAAAAGCTATTGTTTTCATTATTCATTGTTTATTAACCATGAGAGTGAAAATAATACTAAAGACAATATAGATCCAGGTGATCTGCCTATTGTTGACCTAGTGGCTCTGAGCCTCTTTCATAAATACACATAGACTCCTTCCAGCAACCCCCATCCCCCATAGAGCTTCTGAGATGTCTTAGAAAAGAGAGTTTATTTTGATTTGCAAGTCCTAGAATCAAGCTTTCACTTTTCTACTTACAGGCTGTAAATCTAGGGTGGTTGGTATGATTAATTCCATTGTTCCTCAGTTTTCTCTACTGTCAAATGGGAATAGAACCACATTGTTAACTCTTAAGTCATTTATAGGACAATGACTGAGTAAATGATCCCAGAAGCACAATAATCATTATTTATAGATGTAGAGGAAGAAAATTAGAATATTCATTGTAATTACTATGTACATATTTTGTGTGTTGCCTCAAAGGCACTTGAGGTAGTCCTCATCTTTGTTATGTGAAGCATTGTCATTATTGGTCCACAGGCACTCTTCTTTATGTTTTAATAATATAGTTAGAACTTGCTAACATATCCTCAGCCCAAGAACTATAATAGTACCAGTAATTCATATCTGTCTGTATACTTCTTTCTTATCCTATTTCCTCTTTTTCTTGTCTTAAAAGGTAACTATGGTCCTGAATGTTATAGATAGTCTTTTAGGACTTAGATAGTCTTGTAGGAAATTCAATTTATAGTACTGGAATTCACCCAATATTATGTTACTAAGATTTATACAATGATTGCATTGTTCCACCGCTGCATAGTGTTCTATTGTATGACTGCATTGTGGCTTATCCATTTTCCTGTCAATGATTTTTGGGTTGTTTGCAGGTTTTTGTCATTATGAACAGTACTACTACAAATACCTTCATACATGTCTCCTGGGGCACTTAGAAAAAGCATCTCTTGGGTCAGTGCTAAGCAGGGGAGTTGTTGGGGCTTAGAGAAGGTGAAGGTTAAACTTCATGAGCTGGAAATTGTTTGCCAATGGTGCAGTAAATACTCAAATCAGCACTATATAAGATCCCTTTGACTCATACTTCATATACTTTCTCTTTTTTTCTTTCTTTTATTTTTCTTTTTGAGACAGAACTTGCTCTGTTAGTTAGGCAGGAGTGCAGTGGCACCATCTTGGCTAACTGCAACCTTTGCCTCCCGGGTTCAAGATACCTTCCCACTTCAGCCTCTCAAGGAGCTGAGACTACAAGCAAGTGCCACCACATCCAGCTAATTTTTTGGTAATTTTAATAGAGACAGAGTTTCCCCACATTAGCCCAGACTGTCTTGAACTCCTGGCCTCGAGTGTTCTCCTTGGCCTCCCAAAGTGCTGGGATTACAGATGTGAGCCACTGTGCCTGGCCTCATTTATTTATTTATTTATTTTCAACATTTCCAGTTAAAGCAGGAGAGGTATCAAATGCTTTTTTACTGTGGTCCTGATTTACATTTCCCTGATTTCTAATGAAGTTGAACATCTCTTTATATGTTCACTAGTCATGTGATTTCCTTTTCTGTAACACAGCTGTTCTTTGTTCTATTATTTGTCTTTATCTTCCCGATTTGTAGGGGATGTATACATTTATATTGATAAGATTTTATTTGCGTGTGTGTGTCTGTGTGTGCATTCCATATACACACATAGAGTCTTCTTAGCCTGGGGCTGCTATAAAAATGTGCATATACTGCATGACTTATAAACAAGAGAAATTTATTTCTCACAGTTCTAGAGACAGGAAGTCTGTGACTGGGGTGTTGGCATGGAGGGGTTCTGGTGAGGGACCTCTTCAAGATGCAGATTGCCTACTTATTATACCTTCTTTCATGTGGCAGAGAGAAGAACAGAGCAAGTCAGCTCTCTATTATCTAAAGGACACATATGACTGCATCTAACCCTAATCATGTTCCAGAAGGCCCGCCTCCTAATAACATCATGTTGCTGGGTAGAGATTCAACACATGAATTTTAGGCAAGCACACATATTCACTCCATAACACACACACACACACACACACACACACACACACATATATATATATGTGTGTGTGTGTGTATATATATATATATATATATATATATATATATGCAACACACAAATCCTAAAGTATATGTTCCATGATTATATGTATGTTTATTCCTAAAATATATCCTTAATGTAATCCTTTACTGGTGCAGGTATTGCAAATATCTTCTGTATTAGTTCATTTTCATACTGCTGTAAAGAAATACCCGAGGCTGGGTAATTTATAAAGGAAAGATGTTTAATGGGCTCACAGTTCTGCATCACTGGGGAGCCTCAGGAAACTTAAAATAATGGCAGAAGGCAAAGGGGAAGCAAACTTGGACCTTCTCACATGGTGGCAGGAGAAAAAAGAGTCAATGGAGAATAATCCCTTTTAAAATAATTAGCTCTTGGATGATCCAAGATGGCCAAATAGGAACAGCTCTGGATTGCAGTTCCCAGTGAGAATGCAGAGAGTCAGTGGTCACTACATTCCTAAATGAATTTTTACTGCCCACAGACCAGGAGATTCCTGGGCAGAAAAGGGCCCCTTGTCTCCAGCATGGCTGTTTCAGCTGGCGCAGCAGGGCTCTGCACAAAAACTCACACAAATCCAGGTACCTTTTCAACTGGCAACTGGAACGCCTGGGAGACAGACTGGCCTGCTCAACTGAAAAAAAAGGGGCTGAAACAGGGAGCCAGGTGATCTGGCTCAGCCAGTCCCACCCCCACAAAGACCAGCAATCTGAAATGCTCTGGATTGAGAGTTTCACAGTAAGCACAGCTGGACCCAGGACGGTCCAGCTCTGTAGGGGGCAGGGCATCTGCCATTACTGAGGCAGTCCACCACTACTGAGGCAATCCGCCACTACTGAGGCAGTCCGCCATTACCAAAGCAGTCTACCGTTACAGAGACAGTCCACCATTACTGAGGCAGTTCTAACTATACTCCCATGAACAAAACTGCAAGGAAGTTCACACAACAGCTGGGCAGAGCCCATGGCAGCTCAGCAACACCTCTGCTGGCAGACTGTGACTAGGCTATCTCCTTGCTGAGCAGGGCATCTCTGAGAAAAGGCAGCAGCATGTCAGGAACTTAGAAATAA